>JAZGTI010007403.1:0-21698 GCA_036877585.1 Botia kubotai | reverse complement strand
ATACGATAACCCACTTCTCAAGCATCTCTTTTAACACGTTGTTAATAAACGATTGAAAAACTGATGGACTGTTAGCAAGGCCAAATGGCATGACAAGGTATTCGTAGTAACCAGACGTGGTGGAAAAAGGGGTTTTCCACTAGTCCCCTTCTCTAATTCTTACAAAATTATAAGCAGTGCGGAGATCAGGTTTGGTGTATACTTTGCTTGCTGGAGCTGTTCTAGTGTGGAGGGTACTAAATGTAACGGGTATAAAACTTTTACAGTTACATCGTTAAGAGCACAATCAATACAGGGCCTCAGACCTCCGTCTTTCTTCTTAACAAAGAAGAAACCAGTGGAGACTGGGGAATGTGAAGGCCGAATGTAGCCTTTCTTGAGTTTGGATCCATCTGCAGCACAATTTATTCACAAAGTCGACAGACAGGGTTAGCAACGGCAAACAAACACAGTGGAGGTAAAACAAGAGAGTAGTCGGTAAACAGGCATGGGTCAAGGCAGGCAGCAAACAATCAGAATCGATAACACGGTGCAAGATCAGGGCAGGCAGCAAATAACGATAACAGTAATACAATCCAAATCACAGGGCAGGCAGCAAACAGTCGGTAACAACAAACAATCCAGGTCATACACAGAAGGCAAAAAACGCCCAGAAATATCACACAAGACAAAACAAGACTTTGCACTGGTGTAAGAGTCCAGTTTATATAGAGAGACTGTAATGGCGAACAGGTGGCAAACAGGAAGTGATCAGCTCCAGGTAAGTGCATGATGGGAGTTGTAGTTCGGCAGGGTTCGATTTAGTACTCTGGTGATGGTTCCCTCTGGTGGTGCGGTGGAGCAGAGGCTGGAGCCTCCACAATAACAGTTTGGACTTTTTGACTTTTTGGACTATTTTTAACACCACTCCATTAATCTTCTGTTGATTTGGAAAACAATAGGTTATTAAAATATACTGTTAGAAGTAAATAGATTATTTTAACAGGTTTGTAACTGACCAGGTCACCGGTGGGTTAACATTTACAGTCCTGAGGCTGTGATGGAGTGTTTGTTGTAGCAGGTTTAATTTCGCCAGCCCAATATGATTTTGCACTAATCTAGTTGTCCAGATTACAGAACAAACTTAATCTAACATTTGAAAAGACCACAACATTTTTAAAAGAATATTAATATTTATGAATAAAGCGAAACCATCATTGTGTGAAACAGCAGAATGCATCTCTGCAGAGCAAGTGCTGATGATGAGTAAAGGGTACAGTTTCACAGACGCACCAAGAAATGTGTGTGTGTGCTTTTACATTTGAGTCTCAGTCACTGAGACAGTGGGTGTGTGCGTGATATCTCTAAATATGCATCCAGACAGCACATATGCGTCATAACCTGTGCCAAATGACCATACCCATCTCTGTGACGGTAATTTAAACTTTCCAGCTTTGATGAGTAATACCAGTTTTAGGGATAAAATTACACAGAAGCTAAACAATTAAAGTGAACATAAAATAAAAAATGACCGTGTTGACTTTCATAATGGTTTTCTTATTTCAAATAAATAATAGGTTTGTCTTTGTATTCTTTCATCAAAATGTATTATTATGTATTATTATGTATTGTTCCTCATGCTTTTCAACCCCTCTTTTCCAACCGCTTGACATGGAGATTACTTTTCCTGATCTAATTGATTCCTAATAGACAGAATCAAGTTCCACCATATAGTTTTCTTCTTTAAAGTCAATTTATATGTAAATGTGTAAAATAACTTACAAACAGCTTTACATTGACTGACATGACACTTGTAGAGTCCCCCATCTCCCCAGAACCAACACACAAGTGTTTAGAAAAGAGATTTGGCCACATAAAGCGATGATTTCAAGGTTACACATAAGCCTCTGCCTAAAGTATCCATGGCTCAGAAAACGTATGTCCACTAACAACCTTTTAGCAATGATTACTGCCTCAACATTGTCACCTAGTTAATATTCATAAGCCAAGCTTATAATATTTATTTTTATGTGACCCCCAACATTCAGATATGCTCTTTTGTTTTTGGGACATGACAGTTCATAAGAATTGGATTTGTCTTTAATCATCAGAACATGTTAAAAGCATTTTCAATTTCATTAAAATATTAAACATTGTCTTAAATGTTTGCTTTTACAATTTCTATAAGAAATGAAATAGACACAAATCAGACAACTGTTGACAAGCAGCAACATGCAATAAAATTGTAATAATGTGGAGAGGGTAATTTGATGAGAAATATTTAAGATCATTTTCAAAAATTGTTGCATATGTAAGATAACTGTAGTTTTTGCTCAGTATACAAATCTGAGAAACGGGATACTTTAAATTCTCCATTTAATCTCATTTGTATCTTGGAGAAACATTTGAGACATTAAAGAGATCTTGGTAATTTAATGCACTTCTTAAAGTGTACCACCATGCATTCAAATGATTCAGCTGTCCTTGTCCAACAGTGCCTGTAAGGATAAAGCTCTCATCCACTCCTACAGATGAACCCCTGCTCCACGCTTTAATCTCTCTGTGTACATCAGTGTTGGAGAGAGACGGACAAAGCTTCATTTTGCAGCCCACGCAGAAGACATGCTAACCTTTCCTTTTAAATGTGACTTCACTTCACTTTAACCTGTCCGTTTCCTGAACAGACTTTCTCTGAATGGAGCCATCCTGCTCTCTACTTGGTAATGTAGAAAGATGACAAGAGAGGAAGCGATTGCATGAAAATGTCAGGGCCTGTGGGGATTTAAATTGAGAAGTAATATTCGTTTTATAATTAGCATACAGAGGACAGCAGATGCTGGTTGGTGCTGACCTATTTTATGTGGAATTGGGGCAGACACACACGAGTGCATGTTCACACACACAATTGGCTATACTTGGCCACAGGTGCCATGAAGCTTGTAATGTGCTGAATACTGCTTACCCGGGCAATGGATGAACAGAATTTGAAATATGGACAGATGTCTACTTAAGCACAATCATAACGCATACTGACAGAGTCTCATAACTACACATACACCCTGTATTTGATTTCTAATTCTTGCGTTTAAAACTAACATTGAGTGTAAGTCAATGACTATAAGACTTTCATCTATAGTCAAAGGTGGAATGAGGCATGAAAATAAAGTTTGCTTTAAAACATTACCTTTGTACTTTAGTTAGGTGATACCCTCCTAGGGTAGGACATCTGGTATTAACATCTGTTTTAGCTGATCCAATCACAATATCCTTTTTTCCCCAGGCCTTGTTTACATGTGGTATTAACATCTGTTTTAGCTGATCCAATCACAAGTGCACATACAAGCATTAACAGGGTCCAAAATTTTTTATTATTTGATCACTCTAGTCACATTAAGAGGTGGTCAGATTCAAATGCCAACCGTTCTGATGCATTCAGGGCAACATCTATGAACCGCTGCATTAAAACAAGGAAAGCCCATATAATGCATGTATGTACACGTGCACAAGGGTTCATAGTACATCTTTATGCATCATATTAACATACAGTGATCATGTGAAGCCCCTCGATAAAATCTGAGACACAATAGAATATTAGACCTTCACTTATTTTACATATTAGGACTGACTGCAGCAATGATGACTGAGGAAACAATTCTGTTCAAATCAAACAACATCAACATATTGTCAAGTCACCCAGATTATGCTTTTGCTATAAAACAAGTGGTTTCCAAACCTTTTCACCTTTTCATTTACAGAGACAGAGAGCCCACATCATCCTGCCTCCTGCCTGTCGCACTGATTAATTAAGTATGAATGTTGATGGCAATTACAGATTCTATAATTATTATCCCAAGCAAATGTTCCTCTGCTTTTTTAAACAAAAAAGTAGTTGACTTGAGATAGCTCTGCTTTGCATACAGAATCAAGTATTTGGTGTGTATGATCTAAAGGCTGAATGCTGTCTAATGCAAGCAGTGACTGTCAAGTGTGGTCCGAGTTTACCCCTGAGCTCAGGGAATACAGAGCCACAGAGCAGGCAAGCTGGTGACTGGAGCGCAGCAGATGGAGCAGCAACACAGAGCACGAGAGGGAAGAGGTGTGAGGCTATGCTAATTTCTGAACAACAGACACACCAGTGGCAGGGCGGAGCTACAACTAACACCAGGCAAATGGGACAAGGGCACCTTTTTGGCACTGAACCAGGTAATGCGTGTAATGTAAAATAGAGGGCTGACTGCACTCTAAAAAATTACCATTTGCATGTGTACCTCTAAGAGCTTTTTCTACCTCTTCTGATCATTAAAAATGTCTTTCATTGGCTAAAGCTAATAAAGTAGGTCGATTAATAATATAAATACAGTATAATTGTTAATACTGAACAAGTAGATTTAGTCATATTAAATGTAATGTAATAAATTCAATTAAATAAAATGTGAATTAATGTTTGTAATTGTTAGAAAAAAGCATATATTAATATTTGCTGATGAAAAGCGTCTAAATAAAGGTAATTACTTTATTTCCATACCATTTAGCCTAAACAGATCGATCACTGACCTATAGTCCACTACAATCGAGCTTGTATATCTGTCCAAGGTAAACGTCTCAGTTATGACTGTAACCCTGTTCCCTGATGGAGGGAATGAGACGTCGTGTTAGTGACGACACTAGGGGTTCACCCTTGGGAGGCCCAACCACCTCTGATCTTTAGAAAAGACGAATGTGGATTGGTAAATAAAATTTGCATGTCAGTCTGCATCACGGGCATCCAGGTATAAGTGGAGCTTTTTGCATTCCTTCAGGCTTGTGCTGAGGAGATGACAGAAGGAATTGGTCAAGTCAGTGGATGGTCCAGTGTTGTGATATGAGGGACACAACATCTTGTTGTAACTAAAATGTTACCTTTCTGTCAGTCACTCAACGTTATGCCAATGAAGACACTTGGGATCCCTATATAAAATGCCACTGCTGGGTGACGTCACAAGGTACTGCACAGCAGTGGTATCGTTTCTCCACCAAACTTATCACCCAAGGTGCACACCAAAAAGCACTGGAATCCCCAAGAGAGGCGGAACAGTGCTTAGCAAGCTCTACACCCAACTGGCTGTCCCGAGTTTAGATTAGGTGAGAGGGTATATTAAATACAAATTATTGGGTTTTAAACACATTTTTAAGAAATTAATATATAAAATATTTTATATAAATTAATATATAAAATAAAAAAACTAAATTTAAACTAATTAACTTAAAATATTAGACAGTGCATACATAAATAAATGCATAGATAAACAAAAAAATGGATGGTCACAGTAAGAATGAATTGGAGGCAGACAGTCTGCAGGGTTCATGCTTTCGTTTGCACCCCACATATCTCTCTCTCTGACCTCTGCTGTTCTACATGCAGGTGTCTGCTTGGCAGAGGGCAGCTCTGATGGGCCACTAACATGCAGGGGTTGCCTCTGTCATTGCTTTGATTAAATTCAGTCTACTTGCTCCACCTGTTTGTGCACCTGTCACTTTCTCTTATGACTGTGCCACTTCATGCATTACTGTCACTGAGGCTTTAAAAACACTTAATGCAAAATGACAGTGTAAGCTCCACCTTGAGAGCACAGCTAGTACTGTGTATTTCTTTGAAAGCTCCACTAGTTATACTTTCTATGAAGTCTGTACACATTTATGCAGGAACTTAATGGTTTTATAAAATTTTATAATTAAAATATTAGGGACACACATCTATGTGCATAGGTGGTACTGTACCATGAGTTTTAGCCTGGTACTGTCTATTTAAAAAAAAAATGAACTCTTCACAGAGCTACTGTTTGTATCATTGTGCAGCACCTCGTAAGGTAACAATATTAGAATGTCGACATTTCCATAACTTGTTTGGCTCTTTTACTTTTAATTCTGTAAATTTTTTTAAAACATTCCAGCCAACAACTAAAGAATAACATATACAATATTTATGAAATTTAATGTAAAAAACATTCTACTTGTTACAGTTAGCGTTGCACAGTAGCCACGATAATCTGAGTAATCCAGACACATACAAAGAACAAGCTCTCGAAGGCATACACAAGAATACAATATACAAACAATCACTGACAAACTAGACATCTAAACGGGGAACTTAAATAGTGTGACTAATCAAAGTGAAACAGGTGATGATGATTAACAAACAGGAAGTGCATAAAAACAGGAACAGCCAGAAACAAACAGAGATTTTCAAAATAAGAGTCCGTACACGTAACCTAAATGCCCCCTTTCCGGAAGGCGTGTCCTCATGCTGTAGAGGCACCACCGAGGACTAGGGTGGTACTGATGGTGGAAGGAGCCAGGGCGGAGCCTTGAGGGAGTAGGATGGTGCCCAGAATGCAACCAGGAGCCATGGTGGAGGAGAGGCCGATGACTCCATGGAACCGACCGATGGCGGTGGAGATGGGGGCAGCAGAGCCCGAGGCGGAGGCTGATTTCCGGCAAACCATTTCCGGGTCCTGAGGGCAGAGGTGGAGCGGACGGCTTCGGCAAACGAGGTGGAGGCGGAAATCCGGAGGGACACAACGGAGCCAGAGCGATGGAGGACTGAAGGGGAGCTTGAGGGAAGGAGGAGCCCAACAGAGCTGGTGGGACGAAGGGACACAGTGTAGCTGAAGGAGTATAATCCAGAGGAGATCCGAGGTGGCGCGGAGGGATGAGACAGCCGGGTGGAGCTGGTGGACCGACAGGCGATGATGGAGACGAGGGAGCTGGAAGACATAGTGGAGCTGAAGGGTTGTAGGGCCGAGGAGGAGTTTGGGCCCTGGAGGCGAGAAGCAGAGCTGAGGGATCTTCCATCCTCAGCGGAGATGTGGCTGGTGGTAGGCAGACCAGCGGCGAGCCCACAACACTGCTGGTGGGCTGAGGGTGAGCAGAGGGACTGACAGGCTCCAGCAACATCGAAGATGAGACCGGGAAAGACATAGGAGGAGGCGGGAGAGGGAGGTTGGGTGTGATTACGTTCACCATTACTATATCATTAGAATTTGCAGGCATAATATCTGAGCTCGAGTCCAGCTCGAGTCGTACTCACCCCCAATGGTGGTGTCGTGGGCAGGGTCCTCCAGACTAGCCTCTTGCTCCACAGATATGTCCACCGTTGTGTCGGCTGCGGCCAGCTCATGCACCTGGTCGGACGTCTCCTCCAGCTCAGACTCCGGGGCGATCATCCTCTCGGTCGCATCGGGCTCTGGCTCTACGTCCACGGTGGGCTCGGCCTAATGCTGCTGTGATGATGATTAACAAACAGGAAAGTGCAAGAAAACAGAAACATCCAGAAACAAACAGAGAACTTCAAAATAAGAGTCTGTACACGCGTAACACGACTAGTGTTACTGCAGTATTTGTCCTTTGATTTGTCCTTGATATTTTGCTTGTGATAAAAAGCAATAAAGCAGTCAAGCTGTAAATATAGTTATGGCTAAAGGGGTTGCAGGCACTCTACATCGTAAAATGCTTAACAATGGCCTTTAGACATGACTATGACTAGTTCAGCCTCTCATAACATATAGCTTAATTATACAATTATTACTAGTGCATTATAATGCATAAATATACACTTAACATATGTCTTAATTTGGTGAGAGGTAAACAAAAAATGTAAAAAAATGTCCAAATGTTTTTTTACAGATCTTTGAAATATCTTTGTACATTTCATAAAAAACTGAATTTAATGTGTTAAAATATTTCACGCTCTTAATGCAGTACTAGTAAGTTAATAATAATACACAGGCCTCACAGAAAGAATTAAGGAGAAACTCCTTAATAAATTATGTCTAAGCATACAGCAACTTAAATGTTTGTGTGCTTTAATCCTGATTTACATAACATAATTTTTACGTAATTGTTTTGACAGATAAAAGCAGTTTAAGAAGGTAAACAGGGACATACTTTAGCAGGTGATTGTAAACTATTCATGGTCAGCAAACGCTGGTCTTCTCTTTGAATGAACAAATAATGTTTTAGGGACCTTGTCCTACTTTTGTTGCGGAAAGTATGCATTCCCCTCCAAAGCAGTAGGAAAATTACAATTTGGCATTCAAAACACAGAAAGACTCAAGATGCTTCTTGTTGCCGAGTGCAGTCTCTGAAGCCCAGGGCATCCCACTGTTCTGAGCTCAGGAGAGAGAATCAGACATGTAAACACACCCAGGCGCAACTGTTTACAAACATATTCATTCTCACAAAATCATGCATACAACCTCACACATAAAGCATCTCCGAACAGCATGTTTTTTATTCCATCAGCAGTGCTTATCTTACCTTATATGCTGTCATATTTAATTTTTGCTTGGTTGCATCATTTTAAGATATTTGGAAATCGTTTATCACAGATATGAATTAACAAAATTACACAGCCTGCATTAGGGTTGGGTCACAATAGTCTACTAATAATTTATTTTACCATGCAGTTCATATGTTTGCATGATAAAAGCCATTATGAAAGCACAACCATACTACATCATCTATCATGCTGTTTTTTTTGGTATCCTGTATTCTTAAACTGGATTGTGTAGATCTAGTGCTTTCTATGGACATCTGTTATTGAAACATACAATTGCAAGTTGCTGACGGGTCAGGTTAAAAATACTTCAATACTTCAATACTCCTCCGTTCCACCAGAGGGAACTCTCGCCTGAATTCTAGTATTCTCATTCGGACTCCAAATCCCATAATGCTTCATACCTGGGACTGATCACTTCCACCTTGTCACCTGTTTCTCTTTACAGTGCTCTATTTAAACTCTGTAGTTTCCTTCGTTCAGTGCAAAGTCTTGATTTGCCCCGTCTATCATTTCTGAGCTATTCTGCCGTTAAACCGAGCTGTCTGTCCAGGCTGCACAACTCGCGATGCATCAGCATCAGCTCAACCGACTGAAAACTCTTACAGAGGAGTTAGTGAAAGCCCTACAGGGAGTTTGTCTTGCACTTCCCAAAACAGTAGTGGCAGCCCTTCAAATGCTTAGCCACGTGCCACCTGCCATTCCTTCAAGTCAACCCACAACTTGCTTTTCTGGAGAGGTTTGACATTAACCCTTCCAGATGCAAAGGTTTCTTGTTACAATGCACGTTGTTTGTTTTCCCACAGAATCCAGTCTTATTGCTTTTGTTTGTTCATTACTCTCTGGAAGGGCTTTGGACTGGGCAACTGCTGTATGGAGAATGGACGGCTCCATTTTCCCCACATTCGACACTTTTGTCCAACAATTCAGAGAGGTGTTCGAACATCCCGCAGAGGGGAGAAGTTCAGGGGAACAACTCCTATCTCTCACTCAAGGAAGATTGACCGCTGCGGAATATGCCCTCATGTTCCGCCTGCTCGCAGCACAGACTGAGTGGGTAGAAGACACACTAAAGCTGTTGTTCTGCAGAGGTTTAAATCATGAGCTCCAGTCAGAACTGGCCTGTCAAGACGAAGGAAAGAACCAGGGTGACTACATTGAGCTTGCAATCCAAATGGACAATTTGATCCGTTCTCATCAACCTGTTCAGTCTCTGCCCCGCCAAAAGCCTGAACCCTCTGTCTCCGCTTAACCTATGCAAGTTGGATATACTCACCTTTCACCAGAGGAGTGCGAATGGTGAATACAGTTCCATCTATGCCTTTACTGTGCACAACCTGGCCACGTAAAAGCTACCTGCCCAGTACGACCACCCACAAACCGTCTGCCGGTGAGTGTTCCCACTGTCCAAACTACTCACAGTGTTAATTTTAAAATGCCCCGTTGCACTTACCATAACTGAAAATGTAGTAACCACGTTACTACATTTCAGTCAGTCACGTTTTGACATTGCGTCAACGAACTGATGTATGGGGTCTAGAGCCCTATCTCCAAGGCATGCTGTGCCCCCTCGACGCAAAGACTCACTCGACTAGGAGTGTTACCTCCTCCTGGGCGTTGGCGCACGGCACCACTCTAGCAGACATTTGCAGAGCGGTGGGTTGGATAACACCTACCACTTTTGCACTTTAACCAGGTTTTACAATCTCAGGGTGAAGCTCATATCCTCCCGGGTGTTGGGGCCCACTAGGTAGTGGGCGGGAGGATGTGCTCAGTACTCCTGCTCGTACTCAGATGTGCTCGTATTCCTTTGCAGTTTTTTCCACTGGTGAACCCTGCATTGTGACTCCTCCAAGCGTGACTTGGTCCCCAACTCCTTTGCCCAATGCTCAGTGGCTCTTTCCTCTTAGGCCAATGTTCATTGGCGCGTTTTTTTTTACTCAAAGATGATAGGGCTCTCAAGCGAGACCCCATACGTCAGTTCTTTGACGTAATGTCTTCGTTCCCTCCTTCAGGGAGTTACTGCCCTCAGTTGCCTGCTCCGGTTGCCATGATAAATCTGCTGGCACCCACTGTCAGTGCTGTATAATAGCCTATTTAACAAATAAATAATAAAATAAAGATTTAAGAGCACATACATAGACTATATGTCTGTTTTTTCTACATTTTAATAAAAGTTGTTAATTTGTTAAGAAGTATTAGATATCTCACCTGATAAAAGGAATTTCCTGTCTGTAAAGAAGCAGCTCAAAAAATGTGATGATATTGCTCAGACACAATTCTGTTAAATTATTACTAGTTACTATAATTATTACTATTATTATTAGTTAATACAACATTTTAAAATGTTATTTTTATAACTGCTAAGGCACTCATTTAAGTTGTTGTAAAATTAAAACACCCCATAGAGAATAACTAAATGTTTTAGCACATTTAAATAGCAAATGGTCACAAGACCAAGTTTTATTAATTTAATAGTAATTGAATGATGTGTCTGTGATGTTGCAGTTACGTTGCCAGTAAGTCATGTATAAGTAGGACGAATATATTATTTAACTGTTTTTGGTTATCTTGTAACATCAGAGAATTTAGAAGTTTAAGCTTGCCTAACAAGCCACCTAACCCTGCTTTGTGGTATAGGCCACAGGCGAATTATACATACATTCCTTAAAACAGGTTAGTTGGCTAGTTGTTCAGGCAACTCACTCACTATTACATTTTGAAAATAAGTAGATATATTTCTAGTCTGCATTCACACCTGCATAAACACCGAAATGTCTCTTCATAATTTTCCATATGGATCAATTGTTAAATAAATGATTGATAGCACTGATTTTCTGTGGATTTTTTTCTGAAATAAATGTTTTTTGTCGGATTTACACATGGACTGTCCTTTCCCATTTTTAAAAGAAACTATTTCCTCATATTAATAATTGATTTGTTTGAAAGTCTAGTGCAGCATACCATACCATTCCATTTCTTGGTGAATATTTTCCAACAATTACATAGACTGAATCTTCCTTAACATGTTTCCTTAACAGATTAACTGTCAAAAGGATTAACTTTATAATGTTACTATCACAATGCTTTACAAAATGTGAAAAAATTAAATGTTTTAAGTGAGGGTTTATAATCATACGTATTAATTATGTATTACTGCAACACTGTAATGCAGCACTGCCAGATGCATTTAAGACAACAATGATAAAAGCCTACGGTCATACATATGTGATTTGTCAAGAGTACAGAAACTGCACAAGAATAAACATAATTGCAGCCTTTTTCTACTGTATGTTAGTTACAACCACAGAAATCAAAACAGTGTGCTGTGCTTGCAGCAAAGTAACCAATCCACATAACCTTAAATCTCCTGGCTGACTGTCATAGTGTGATCTAGCAAAATCAAATCTGATAATTTCCCTACTAATACTTTTATGATTCAGTGTTTTATTATTGCATGCACAAAACTGAAAGGCATTTGAATCAAGAGGAGCATGTTTTTTTATCATTATTGATTTATACAAGTGGTGACATCACATTGTCATGTTTGTTAAAGAAAGAAAAACAAGGGCAGATATTCTAGTCTGTGACTAATAAATATTTTTATGTGTGCAGATGTAAAAGACTTAAAGGATTGTTAATGTATTGAGCTATTGGTGTGTATTGCTCAATAGGCAACAAATTTTAAGAAATATATAATACTATTAATACACTACCTAATAGATTTATAATTTTTGTTTGATTGTACAGCATATATCATAAGATTATTATGGAGACAGCTGACTTGATGGAAAAATTTGCAGCTTTATTCGTAAAATAGACCCATTATAAACCTAAATATACTATGTATTAAAATAATAAAAATTAATAAAAAAAACATCCAAGTAATAGAAGGTGTTTGTTGTGGTATTGATGAGTAGATGTTTCGTTCTCTGGCAGGGTTTGCAATCTGCATCCAAACCACGCCCAAGCCCAATCAAACCATGCTCTGGCCCACCTTCTCAAGTGGGCTAAAATGAACTGCACCAATCACATTGGTCAAACGAACCAGGCTTTGGGGGTCAAGCGTGCCCAGGAGCAGTTCAGAGTGCCTAGTATGAGTACACCCTTAGATTATTTTTTGCTATTAAAGTGTATGTCTGTTAAGCCTGTTATGTACAATGCAAAGCAATTTAATACAGCAATAAAAAGAACCATGTTATGATTTATTTATTACTATACATAAAACAATTGCATAATTTCCTATCATAACCTGTAAAGTGATAGTATTAGTATTGCTGTGATACTGTTCAATCCCTGACAATTCCCACCCCTAAAAGATTAAATAGACAAAGTTAAACATCGCAAGTCAACATTCTGTCATTTCTTGCAGAGCCAGGCAGGATTGCAGTTTTTTACTTCTTGTATCCTCAGATAACCAAAAATCGGAACAAAAGACAGATGTGTATGAAGCTGTGATTTATATGTATTATGCATTGAGCCCTATTGGTGGTCATATCGTTTTCCACTGTGCTGCATGTTTAGATGTTGATCTCATTCTTTTGATGCACTGCCAGACAGTGCACTTTCATCCGTGTATTTATTCTGGAGTCGCCTTTGTATGCAGTTCAAATGAGGTGGAATTAGAAATGCATATCGCATTGCCAGCATAATATGTTTCTTTAGAATATTTCCTTTTAGTGAGTCATAACATAAGCATTCACATTTTCCATTTTAAACAAGAGCAAATTAGGAGTACAGAATAACCTTGTTCCTTTGACTGATTCTGACATTTTTGACGCTGATGACTAACACAAATCTGCAGATGGAAACCTTTTGCATACTTCATATCAAACTTAATGGGTTCAAATTGCATTGGACTGCATTGGATAAATGGACAGTTCACCCAAAACTGGGCAATCTAAACATGTATGAGTTTCTTTCATTGATGTATGAGTTTCTTTCAGTCGTAGGATGTTATGCTAGTCTTTTCATACAATGATAGTACACAGTGACCAGGGACTGTCAGAGATTTCCAACAGTTACAGAAAAAATCGAACTAATTGGTATAACTATATATATATATATATATATATATATATATATAATATATCATGAATATAATACATTAAGTTTTCCAGGACAAAAAATTGCAATAATACCATATGTTCTATGTATTTTATATTTTTCCTGTTTTCTGTTGGGTAAGCGAATGATGAGAGAATTAAACAGATTTGGCTGAGCTATTCTTCAAGAAACATGCAAACTAAAGTTGTAAATTGTTTTTACAAAGCATTCCCAGAACATGGATTTGCATTTCATGCGGGATACAGGAGGAAAGGTTTCCCCCGAAATTTGGGGATTTTGGCACAGGGATTTTGGATGTGAGGAGGAATCTAGATCTGGCATGAAAAAGTGGGATCATGTCACAGTCTGACGGATGTTCTGTAGTCCAGAAGAATACATGTAAAGGTATCAGCCAGCATGGAGCAGCACTTAAAAGGTCTAAAGCTGTGAGTAACAGGTCTATTGTCCCATGATGCTTGACATGATTCCGTTATTTTGTTTTCAGAGGCCAGACATCAGCAAATATTCCATTTAACTGAACCAACTCATTATGAGCCCTTTAAAATGAATGTAAAATCATAATTTACAACATTCTTAAGCACATTGCTGCAGTTATTGTGCATGACTCATTGTTGCACATTTTAAAACAGAATGATAAATTATTCACAAACAACTTTTTGCCCTTAGAGGAGTTTGTCCTTTTTGCAGCTGTCTTTTGTATTCCATTGTTCTTTTGAAATCTTTGCACAAGGCATTATTAACAAGCATAACAATAGAAGAGTATCTGGGGACTTGCTTTTCCAGCACAGATAAATGATGACTTCTGGGGCAGTTCTTTCTTTTAATCATGTCGCCACCATTCAGACAACATGTACCAATAACCTTTACCTTTACAGTGCCTTTGTGTGTCCTGCAGGGCACGGAGAACTCTCCACATTTCACACTGGGCTTCCCTTGCTGTGTATTCTACATGCTGTTCTACATGCAGTTTCACTTCAAGCTAACAGAAATATCCGTGAACCAAGAAATTCTCCTCCAAGTGTTCAGTATCTAAATGGTCATGTCCCAAAATCAATTGAGATTGTGTTCAAACGTTCACATTCTCTGAACATTTAAATTCATGGAAAAAACTGTTGTGGCAATCAAATCCATTATTCTCCCTACTGAAAGAATATAATTACATTAGGAGGCATGTCAAATTGGTTTTTGTAAGATGTTAAACCCCTTGGTGGAACGACACGTTTGACAGGAACCAGGCCAGAGGTTTATCATAGCTCAGAAAACCTCAGTTAGTTCTCAGTTATGTCTCTTTAAATATCAACTTTGTGTCTTTATTATGAAATGGCTTAACTTATACATTAAGAGAACAGATCATAAACAATGTGAAAGTATGCCTCATATAGTTTTATTTGATGAGAATTAGATAAGAAATGTTGAACCTTAAAATGAACCTCATGAATCTCATCATGAGCCTTAATATTTATGGTAAATTAATAATTTATAGACTAAACATTAAAGTACATTCACATTCACACTCCTGTACAACAAAGACAGACGAACACTGTCTTTCCAAGTTCATGTTCTACTTCTGCATGGTGCAGAAGCCATCTTTTGTAACCCAGAACTCCCCTGTGACATGTCCTCATTGTCATATTGGCTTGAGCCAGGCAAGAAGAGAGACAGAGTTTGGACACGGTTTCCAAAAAAGGGTCAACAACCTGTCATTTTTATTTGCTTGGCGGTCTTAAAGTCCCACAGGCATGTGGGCTGATCTGTTAATCACGTCAAACCATGCCATACTACAGCAGCAGTACTGAGAACAAAGAGCACTACACTGAAGTAGTTCTTGCTGTAGAAAACTCCAAAATCAACACAATATTTTGGCAAAACTGTTCGCCATTTTAGCAATTTGATGGTTAATTCGTATGATTTTGTAATATTCATGCTGTTTTTGTTCGACCTGCTTACCCCCTACTAATGGTTAGGTTTAGGGGTGGACCTTAATGCTTGCTTTTATCTCAAAATCTTATGTCTTTGTATGTTCATGTAATATGAATTCATATAAAATCACTACCTCACAAAATTGCTTAAGTTTTCCTGTGAGAACAGGTTGGGATAATAAAAAAATCTTCTTTCATTTAAGTTCATTCAAGTTTCTTCTTTCAGTTAATTTAATTCCATTCAGTGATCTGGACTGTATAGATGACATCATTGGTACTAATTAGCCAATGAGCTGGCCAACAGCACAACAACAGGAAGTGGAGATAAGCCCCGAATTGTGCCATCAATCCTTCACATCCTCCCTCATCCATCTGTCCCCACCAACTAAAGCCATTCAGCTTCCCAGCATGCCATGCTGGACCAGAGCAGGTTCTGCACTCATTTGTTGCTGAGAGAATTATGTTAGGTATTCTTATGTAAATCTTGTGTTTAACTTGCATACTACATCATAATGCCTTCTATGAATGGTGTGACTATAAGATGTTTTTCAAAAATAGATATATTTTTTATATAATTATAATATATAATTTTATATTATTGTATCACAGTGGCACAAGAAGTTGAGCTGCTTTGTTTAGCTCAATTGATCATGCTCAATTGAAATGGCACAGCAGTCATGGTTGTGGAAGTATCACTGACATCATTAGCTAAATAAAGCTGCACTGCAGAATTATGATTCATGCCTTTGGGTCATTAAACAGGGATCAAGGATGTGATTGGCTATCCAACATTATTTATCATATGACATCATTGATATACTGTTTAATAATTTAAACATTTTGGTTTTGGTTCAAGCAGTGTGACAATTCATATAAAACAGTTTTCAACAATATCTGTCTTATTTGTCTGTAATTATTGCAGTTTAATTACTTCATGTTAATTTAGAGGCGATATAGGATATTTGTACTGTAAAATGTCACTCTGCAGGACTATATAAATAAACTCCAAAAAGAAAAAAGTGTGTTTAAAAAAATACAGGGACATGTGTCAGCTGCACACATTTGTAGCAATTGTCTGAAGATGAGACAGGAAAACATATCAAGGAATAAGTTCACAGCAAGTTTTAAAGACAGAATGACTCATTTTACATGCAGTAGAGTCAGAGAACAACGGGTGAGGTAAATGTGTGATTACACTTGCACTTTACACACCAGAAAGAAACAAAAAAATGTATGGAAAACCACAAAAGAGTCAGAAGTCAAACATTTCAATATAAACTAATTCTCATTGAGTTCTATGTTGTGTTATTCACATCCATTTTAGAATTCTATACTGCTATTGGGTGTCATCTGTTCCTATTCCTCCTAATGAGAATTGCTTTCTAATTCTGCAAGAAACATCTAGGTCACTGGACAACCCCGGTACACCCTTTGACACCTTTAGGTCTAGACATAAGGTACAAATACATTTCTGTCTGATTTCTGTACCTTTTGAGGGTACTACCCTAGTAACCCCTAGTAACAAGTTTAAGATACACATTTTCTCTGACAGTGTATAAGGCATCATTCCTAAAGCAGGAATTGGCTGACTTGCCCTGAGTGGGCACACAAACACACAAATGAGATATAGCATGCAGTGAGTAGACAGCTTTTAAAAAACTGTGCATATATAAGTTCTGGCCATGTGGAGAGAAGAGAAACAAAGACATACACAAATACTGTAAGTGACTCATTAGTGTTTCTTTACTGTAATGTGATTTATTACTGTTGCTCATAATAAAGGTTGGTAATTTAGACAAACCGTAAGTATTGAACTTTTGTAAGTCATTATTCACTGTTTGTGCTAGTTATACAAGTGATATTTATCACCTAGCAGATAACATGGGAAACTGAAAAATCCAAAACATAGACACAGAAGACATGAGGCATATCCAATGATTCAAATCTAAGTTATTTATATAGCACTTTATTACAATGTTACATTTTTTTTTCAAAGCAGCTTTACACATAATGAAAAGAAAACACAGAAACCAGGACAATTATGAAATATGTATAACATACAGAATACATGGTATTACTGCAAATGTTATTGTTCATTATAAGATATATATTAGAAAAACTAATTAGGGATACTAAGATTGTAAACAGTTTATGAACTACATGTTGACTGGAGACAACTACAACACATTTGAACCATTTGGAAAACCATCAAGAAATGGACATACATGTGAAATACCTTGTAGTCATTGCAGGCCATGACTCATACCCATCTTAGCGGTGGAAGGTAATGTAAACAGACAGCCTACAAAAACAGTATTTACTTTATCTGAGACTATGCAACATTTAGTCAATTAACATTATAGATGATGGTATCATATTATGCAAGATATGCTGTTCCACGTCTTAGAAGAAAGATCAAATTTTATAGAACAGGAGTGTAATTTTATAGAACTGGTGCAGGTGCTGGTGCGGCTCGTGCTCGGGGTTGCGTCCCTCCTGGTGGCGTGAGTGTGCGGTGGCGCGTGCTCTCTTATTTGGCTTCTGGCCACTCGCTGCTCTCGGCGGTTGCGGGGGACATGCAACGAAACTCCGGCTGGCGGCACTTCCAGACTTCGCTATCTTTCTAGTCTTTTCCAACTTCCTCACCTTCCTTCTCCCAATCTTTTCCTTCCTTTGCCTCTCCGTCTCCGACCCCCTCTGGGTGGAAGGCGGCACCGTTTTGACGCCCGTGATGAGCTCGGGCAGGTGCGGCGCGTCCGTTGCCAGGGCGACGCTGACTGCCCCGGTGCGCCTCGTCACAATATGTAACCCTTGTTCCCTAAAGGAGGGAACAGAGACGTTACATCATTGAACTGATGTATGGGGTCTCGCTTGAGAGCCCTATAACCTTTGAATAGAAAAAACATGCCAATGAACATTGGCCCTAGAGGAAAGAGTCAATGAGCATTGGGCAAAGGAGTTGCAGGCAGAGCATATAAAGCCGGACATAGGTTTGTGCTGAGAAGCCAAGATGTGTCCCGGTCAATCAGCGGTGAATCAGGCTTGCGGCAGGGGTACGTAACATCTCCATTCCCTCCTTCAGGGAATGAGGGTTACATATGTAACTAAGACGTTCCCTTTTAGGAAGTCACGTTCTACATTCTCTTGGTATAGCCATGAGAAACACTGGGGAAAACGGTCGTTCCAGGGAAAGGGCGCTGTGGAGACCACACCCTGCTAAAAGGAGGTAATCTGTGGAGATGTGGTTTAGACTGACAAGGCAGTACTACCTATGGGAAATGTCTCTGTGCAGGTCCTACCTACTGGGATGGCTCACTGTCCTCAGAGACTGGCAACAGTACAGCGCCAAGGGAAAGACATGGGTTTACATTACATTTACATTTAGGCATTTGGCAGACGCTTTTATCCAAAGCGACTTACATTGCATTATACTACACATTGATCACTATACATTGAGTATGTGCAATCCCTGGGATCGAACCCATGACCTTGGCGTTGTTAATGCCATGCTCTAACCACTGAGCTACAGAAAAGGTTTACCTATAGGGAAACCGTATCGTGGAGAATACACACGTGGGATTACACATGATTACACATCACTACACATGGGGCACCTAGCCCAGCACAAGGACTAACTGCGGCGTACACATGAGTACTGGGCCTGGTGTGAGGCTCCTCCGCCAAGCCTGCCCGCCGACGGGTGCTGGAGGAATCCTCCCACCACTATCTAGTGGGCCTCAACACACAGAAGGATATGGGCTCCACCCTGAGATTGTAAAACCTTGCAAGGGTGGTAGGTGTCACCCAGCCCACAGCTCCACAAATGTCTGCTAGAGGAGTGCAGTGCGCTAATGCACAGGAGGAGGCAACACTCCTAGTCGAGTGAGCCTATGCGTCGAGGGGACACAGCACACCTTGGAAGTACATCAAGTGATGGCAGTCACTATCCAGTGGGCCAACCTCTATTGCAGATGGCCTTTCCCTTCTGCTGAGCTCCGAGCAGACAAAAGGGAACCTTGGGCACGTAGCCAGGCTTGGGTCTCATAATAACGTGAAAGTAGGCAGGCCCGAACTCTAGGCACGAGTCGCTGACTGACAATGCCTGCAGGTCCCCAACCCTCTAGATAGAGGCGAGCACGGTAAGGAGCACTGTATTGAGAAACAGACTCTTCAGCTCGACTGACTCAATCGGCTCCATGTAGCCCAGAGAGGACTACGGAAAAATCCCAAGAGGGAAAGAGGAGTGGCCTTGGGGGGTTCAGTCTCCGGGTACCCCTTAGGAACCTGATGATCAGCTCATGCTTTCCTAAATACTTACCTTCTACTGCTAGGTGACGGGCTGAGATAGTGGCCACATACACCTTCAGGGTGGAAGGGGACAACCTCCATTCCAACCTTTCCTGCAGAAAAGAAAGCACTGAGCTGATCGGGCAAGTGCGGGGGTCTTCTCCACTGAAAGAACACCAGCGCCTGGTGGAAGGAGCCCTCGCCTGATTGATAGTGACCACCACACCCGGGGGTAGAGCAGTCAGGGCCTCTGCGTCCCGTCCAAGAACCATACCTGGGAGGTTCCAAAAATCTGGACACGGGTGCCAGATATTGCCCTATCCATAAGAAAGAAGGTCCTTCCTCAGGGGAATCTGCCAGGGAGGGGTTGTCGCAAGGAGCATCAGGTCTGAAAACCAGGTCTGGGTGGGCCAGTATGGCACAACCAGCGACATCTGCTCCTTATCCCCCCTGACCTTGCACAGGGTTTGTGCAAGGAGGCTCGCTGGGGAAAACGTGTATTTGCGCCGGCCTCGGGGCCAGCTGTGTGCCAACGCATCCGTCTCGAGTGGGTCCTCAGACAGGGGATAGAACAGTGGGCAGTGGGAGAACTCGTAAAAGGCAAACAGGTCCACCTGTGCCTCCCCGAATTGACTCCAGATCAGCTGGACCGCCTGGGGATGGCTGACTCCAAGAGGAGGAGATGGCGGGCGAGTTGAGACATGCGAAGTGGGCATAAACCGCCTTGCCGGTTGACGCACACCACAGTCACTGTGTTGTCCGTATGAATTAACACATGCCTGCCCTGCAGCAACAGATGAAACCCGCACAGGGCCAAAAGCACTGGCAACAACTCAAGGCAATTGATGTGCCACAGGTGCTGAGGTTCTGTCCAGGAGCCCGAAGCCACCTGCCTAGTGCACACAGCTCCCCAGCCTGTCCATTGTTACAACAACGTGCCTGGACACTTGTTCTAAGGGCACCCCAGTCTGTAGAAAGGCAATGTCCAACCAAGGGCTGAAGGTTTGGCAGCAGGATGGTGTGACAACCACACGGTGTGTGCTGCAGCGCCATGCCCATCCCGGGACTCGGTCGTGTAGACAGTGCTTGCAGCGGTTTCATATGCATCAGGTCGAGCGGTGTGACCGTGGCCGTGGATGCCATAAGCCTCTGAAAGTATTTCAGTGGGACCACTGTCTTGGCTCTGAACATGTTTAGGCATCGCAGCAGTGACCATGCGCGCTCATTGGAAGGGCGCACCACCATAGTGACCGAGTCCAGCTCCATACCAAGAAAAGAGATGCTCTTTGTTGGGGAGAGCTTGCTCTTTTCCCAGTTGACCTGAAGCCCCAGGTGGCTGAGGTGCCGGTGCACTAGGTCTCAGTGTTCGTACAACTGTTCCCGAGAGTGGGCCAGAATGAGCCAGTTGTCGAGATGTTGAGAATGCGAATGCCCACTTCCTGTAATGGGGCAAGGGCAGCCTCCACAACATTGGTAAAGACACAGGGGGACAGCAACAGCCTGAAGGGGAGGACCTTGTACTGGTACGCCCAACTCTCAAACACAAAACGAAGTGACGGCCTGTGTCAAGGCAGAATTAAGACGTGGAAGTATGTGTCTTTCAGGTCAATTGCTGCGAACCAATCGTTACGGTGAACACACAAGAGTTTGCCTGGAGGGACAGGCTCTATTGCATCCTTCGCAAAGAGGACCACAATCTCCACTCACAGGACCGAAGCATCGCTCTCCACTATAGAAAGGATGCCTCTGAACCTGGGCAGGCGCCTCACGAACTGAATCACGTAGCTGAGTCTGATAGTCCCCAGGAGCCTACGAGAGGGGCTGGGGGTGCTATCCAGGCCCCAGGCCCCACTTCTGCTCGAGGGCCAGGCTCGAGCAGAAGAGGAGGCTGAGCTAATAGAGGCTGCAAACACAGCCTCACTTACTGTACCTTGGTGAAGGACGAGCTCGGGAGTGAGGAAGCAACGCGTCTCTCACTGTCGGGCAGCATCCAGTTGGGCCCAGAATAGGAGGAATTGCTCTTTTATTGAGAACAGGGCAATGGCCTGACGGCAGGACACCAAAGATTCTCCACCCGGCCCTCCTCTAACCTCAGTCCACGGCAGAGCTGGAGACACAGGGGGGAACGCCCT
>JAZGTI010007402.1:0-21701 GCA_036877585.1 Botia kubotai | reverse complement strand
TTTATTTGCCCAGTTAACAATTTTTAAAAGAAACAAAAACGTTAAAATATTATTTTGAACGTTCTTGGAACATTAGGAATACTACTTAAAAATAACGTTTTCGATATATAATATATATTGTTAAAATAGTTCTACCGACGTTACTGCAAAAACGTTCAGGTTAACTTTGAGAGAACTTTCAAAGAACGTTCCCTGTTAACTGGGTGTACGTTGCTAATGAACTAAGATACAATTTTGTTGTTATTTTAAGATTTGCAAATATTTTCAGACTTTAAGTAAATGAATAAATGTTGATGTTGTTATTATTATTTAGCATTCACACGTTTTACTTCTGAACCAGATTAACCAGAATGTCTCGCTAAGCAGCTAAAATAGAACTAAAATGAACACCGAAAACTGGTTAACGATTGCGTTTAGATTTATATTGCCTTCACATACAAAATCTCCTCTCATAAGGATCTTTAATAAAGCACTTACCCGTCTTTATAAAATCAGGACTTCCAGATGTTGAGCTTGTCACTTCAGCCAGTTATAGTACAGATATTTGATTTACAGACAGATCTGAAGTCAGTGTCCGTGATAGGAGACAGATAACATACGACAAAGTTTCTGTTTATGTGTATGAGGCTGTCAAAGTAACACCGGCCTTATTAAGTTTACACCCGCTAGTAAACGCAGTAGAAAACGTCAATACGCACACGCCCCCCCACAACCACATGCCAGAAACCCAACATCGCCACCTGGTGTTCACTTGTACTGCGATGACAAAGCACAATATATTTTTTCATAGTAATAAATATTGTAATATAATCCCAATCAAATGTAATAATAAATTATGAATCCCATAATATATTTTAAAAAAAAATTCAAGACTGGATGAAAAAAGAAAATAACTAAGAATTAATTAAATTGATGTTGAGAATTCGGTTATAGAGATTTTTATGGAGTTTTATAGTTTTATAGAGAATTTGCTAAACTGTAGTATATTGTAGATGTTCCGTAGTATAAAATTAAAAATATGATGACAAATAATCAAAGCAATATCAGCCGCGATTTTCTCCTCTTAAAAATAAACGCAAAATAACATTTTTAAGATAATATATAAAATACAGTAAATACCATCAATTAACAGAGCCATCCTCGCCCTCAATGTGACTATAGGCCAGTTTCAGTGGTGCAACGCTGCCACTAAGTGGTGATTGTAGTGTAGTACACCTTAAAATGATCTATTGACATCTATTGACAGCAGGGACAGTTTAAACGACGTATGTAGAAAAAAACGCATTTAACAGTACGTGAATTGCGCCAAAATTTATTGCATCGTTATCTAGATACCCCAAAACAGTTTCGTTGCTAAAAAAGCGACCCTTAAAATCAGTTAAAACATTTAAATTCAGTTTGCACACAAGAGTCAGATTACCCCTTTTAATCAGTTTATCTGATCGTTTGCGCGGTAAAATGACCAATTTTGGCGGACCGAAACGGAGCCAACGCGCCTTTCTGCGCCGCTCGCCGCGGGAATCAAACATTAACAGGTTGAGCCAAGCGCAAAACGTCATGGGAGGAGCCTGCGCCTGGCCCCTCCCCCTCTCGCTTTTTAGCCTTTGACGTAGGAAGAGGACGATAGCAACAGTTGCCTCGAGACCCCCGCTCGCCATAGTGACTGTAGTCGTGGAGACAGTTACTTACCAACGGGAGCAACACTCAGCAACTGCAGCAGCAGCAGCAACTGGAGGAGAGAGAGAGGGAAAAGAACAGTAAAGCCAGGGCAGATCTAAGCAGAAGCCTGAGGTGAATATATTTTTACTAGTTGGAGGGATCAAAATTAATTTCATGTACATTTAACGGGCCACGAAGGTTGAGTGCTCTACATCTGGACGTGTTTACACGCCCTGATCTACTCGCTGTCTGTTAGTATCGCCCTAGCACGCTAGTGAGTTAGCTCATCTGGCTCGTTAACTTTAATCGGTTTGTTTGGAGATGGGTGAAACTAACGAGCGGAAAAACTCAAGTGCTTGCGCGCTGAATGCCATACGTGTTGTTTATTGCGTCCGTACGCTTGGTATAGTTCACCGATATTAAAGTTTCGAGCTAACTGGCTAACCAGCTAACTAGGTGAACTTTCCCAAAAGCCAGAACAGTTTTAGTAACGCCGAGATCTGTTAGAAGAGTTACGGGAGCAACTTAAAATCCTTGTTCCGCGATCGTTTTGCATCGTAATGCTTTGAAAGTGATTCTCAAAGAATCACTGCGCTGATTCGGAGAGACGGATGTGGTGTGAATGAGAGGAATTCGGTTCCGTTTAACTATTCCGTTTTACTGTTAAATATAATTTCTTAATCTTTAGAAAAGAAGCATCGTATAACGGATCATTTTAGTCCTGTCATTTTTATTTGAGTCAGAGGCTGTTGGTTCGGATGCATCAACAGGTTGTTGTAGTAAGAGTGAGGAGCGGTGACCGATACAAGTGATATTTATCTGATGTACAAGCGTCAAACTTTGTAAACTGGTTAAACGTGATTGCATTTCTATTTATATATTTGCGTAGGTCGAATTAAATCTGTTTTCATTTACAAAGACCGGTTCATGCATTATAGCTTGTTATCCTCAGTCTTGCTGTTGAAATATGATCTGTAGATCATTGTTTGAACGGCATAAAACACATAATTAAAATAAATCTGAGTTATGACAGCGAACCGGGCTCGTATAAAATCACAAAAGACTGAAATTGGCTGAAGAACGTAAAAGCCCTTCAGTGTACATCTGAAATAGACAAAGCCTTTAAATTTATTGTCTTTAATTATATTGCTATACTCTAGTGTGTTATATAGTGACAGCTGTTTCAAACACAAACCCATATCTGGGGAGGGGGGGGACTGTTTTAAGTGGTTATTGCGCTTCTAAACTAGTCTGAAACTAGTCTTTTATGCTTTATTGACCTGTGCTTTAATTTCGTGCTTAGGGGAAACGGGAAACGAGTTTATGCCTATTTGCAATTAAGTAACATATGTGGTGTGTATTTGCTGATGGTTACGTTACACTAGTTCGTATTCCCCCAACCTCTTCAAAGTTTTTTAATTGCGTAACAAGTAGAGTCGTGTGAGAGCTGTGAAACGCCATACTGTAGTAATTGTGAGCAAATGAGATATGTATTTGCGTTCTCATCATCTCTAATGAGATCAGGGGACGCTAACAGCTCGGCTGTGCTCATCCAAAGCTGCTGTCATTTTTCTGAAGTTGCAGCGTGTCGCCGTGGCGATGTTACACCTGCTCGCCAGAGATTCTGGTAATGAGCGCTCTTCATGACAATAGCAAGCTGTCCAGGTGTCGGCCCTCATTGGGCTCTGCCTCTCTATTGATCTCTCTTTAGCTGAGAGTGTGCGTGCCATTGAAAGCCTGCCTGATAATGAGGATAATTGGCATAGAGACAGATAGATACAGGTCCCGATGCAACATGTAGAGCGCACGATGACCAGCTCTTTCCTCACTGTCTATACCAGTCGAGGTTATACACAGCTAACAGGGAAACGTTCCCAGAACATTGGCTTACAAACTCTTAAATTTCCCTTTAAGCTATTAAAAACATTTGTGCAGTAACGTTAGTAGAACTTTGTAACGGTATATATCATATACTTAAAACGTTATTCTTTAGTTGTTAGTGGAACGTTTATAAAATGTTACGAAAAAATGTATGAAAAAATGTTATTACCAAGCAATAGCGTTTATACAACGTTTAACATAATGGACGTTTACAACATTTCAGGAACGTTAAAAAGACGTTTTTGTTAGTTACATGAAACGTTAGGGAAACGTTTTTACAGCCTAAAATTGTTAGCTGGGTATACCCATACAATCTGGGGGAAATAATAGGTTCATAGAAATGGTACCCGCTCCAAAGCCTAACATTGACCCTAAACCTAATCCTACAATCTGATTGGTTGATAGAAAGGTGGTTCCGAGACCAACAGTGTTGACTCAGAAACACGTCCTTCTTGGTGAAATCACGCTCGCCATCTATACCGTCATGCTCGGGTAGTTTCGATTATTTCACTCTCTCAACAGCGCCGTTGTAGTTCTGGGTGTTTTCTTCTGTCAGAGTGAGCAGAGTGCATTTGCCATGTGACGCGTCCCTCCTGAGCTCAGCTGAGGGGGGTGAGGAGGGGGGCGGCAGCAGAGCTCACATCAGTCGCCGACGTGTCTGTCAGGTGCTTCACTGAGCTCTGAAATTTCCCCCAAACACATCTTCACGATGTGACATCTCCAAAAGCCCCACGATCCGGTTTCTGTAATGAAAGATGTTGTTACAGGTGCATTTCCAGGCTGGAGGAGAAATGAATCATTCATGTAATTGAAGTTAATTATTGATGGGGTCACTTACTGCATCCTGGGGCTGTGGGATGTCCAGTTAGGCAGTTTGTGGGGTTTGCACGCTACACTCCTGTAGCACTGACCTCTTCCTCTGTGGTCATTAGATTGTAGGTTGTAAACAATGTTCTCTGCCTGGCTTACTCCACCAATCAGATCCAAAGGATTTAGTCGGTTTCATGTTAATTTGCATAGGCTTGTGTGATATGTTGCTACATTAAATCAATGGGCAATTTAAGCCGTCGACCACTAGGGGGCCCTGGGAATAAAATAGCAATTGTGAGGCGTGTAATCGCTGCGCCTCTAGTGGCTGTAATTGAAATTGTAAAAATAATGATGATTTCTACACAGGTTTCCCAAAAGGACTGGGAAGAAGTTTTGTTTTTTGGTTAAACAGGCAATCCCACCAAACGTATGCTATTGGTTGAGCTAGAAACTTATTGTCATTAAAGTCACAAAGTAAATAAAAATAGACGATGTTTTGAATGTATATGTCATATGCCAGCTTGGTTACATAATGAATAATAATTGAGAACTTTGCTCTCAAGGAGACAGGAAGTATTGGTTTCGTTAGTGGTGAAGTGATTTAATTCATTTTAGATATGTGCTTGGCTGTTTGTATGGTTGTAATTTGACCGTGCAAGTGTTTACTGTGAGCATCCCATCGGAAAATCTGTGGTTTGTTTGACGTCTCTCTTTGTAAATGCTGGTAGGTTTACTTGCTGAAAATGACGAACAGGTTACGTGGAGCGAATTTAAGAACGCTTAGCTCATGAATATTAATTCATTCATGCTGATGTCACAAACTCTTCGAAGAGCTCTTGGTCATGCGACCTAATTAATATGAAGAAGCTAAGCTTAACGTATTGTAAATTTTATATTGCCCACAAAATCCCATTACACTAAAATCAATATTTGGTCAACTTTACAGCCAAACACCGCACATGTAGCGAATTATATATCAATAGTTTTGTAAGACACATCTGAGGAAGGAATTAGCTCCTCAGATGGGCAAATTTAAAAATTAGTGGGCAAATTTGAAACCATTTGTTCACTTGTTTTGACAAAGCCCTATAATGCCGTGTAGTCCAAATCAAGCTTTTAATTTGGTTACACACCCACCGCAAAGAGAAATAAAGGAATGAGAATGGAATTCTGTGCAACCCAGATCCAAGCAGCTGTTATGTTTACATGGCAACTTGATACACAAATACAGTCTGGGTTATGGAAAGAAAGGGGATGGGCCGGGGGTGCTGTGTTGTTCTTTCATTCGTGTTGTGTTTTTTTAATCAGTCCTCTTCAGTCTGTTTGTGGTGATGGACGTCTATCGTCTCTGAAGGGGTAGAGAAGAGAAAAAACACCAATATGGTACCAAACACAGCACCGTTTTATACCAGATATCTGCTCTGTGGGGCAAGTTTTGATGTCTCACATTTTCTTTTCATAACCCCTAGGAACACCAAGAACGCAAAAGCAGGTGTTTTGCGGCTCGCGGTGTGTAGCATCTATAGGCGATCACTCCTAAATCATTCAAGCGATTCAGAATCTCAGAGTTTCTGTGTACACAACAGGAAGTGATAACATCAGGTGTATGTGTGAGATTGTATGCCTAGATCTGTACACGCACACACACACACACACACACGTGCGCGTTTATGAAGGGGCAGTCCCCATTAGTTGAAGTTTATCTGTCGGTGCTCATGTTGAACCATGCTTCACCATGGTTACGTCCTGTGACCCGAGTCAGAGTCCATCTGGCCCTTGCTGCCACCCCACCAATCTTCTGCCATCATGGAGACTTTATGATTGTTTTAGCAGCATCTACTGTAACCCTATACTGCGCTGAGCTTTTAATGGACTATAGTACAAGCAGACAGCTGCAGTGGTCCCCTGTGAAAGGTATTTGTGCATGTGGATGCATCGTGGGGGAGGGGTGGCAGATGACCAGATAATGTGTGTGTGTATGTGTGTGTGTGTGCATGATTAAGCTGCTGCTGTATTTAGCCCTTGTGCAAAAGGCCGTGCTGTATCCACCCAGCAACTGCACTTGTGCTGTACAGGGTCACCGGGCTGCCAGGGTGTCAGCTGGGCCTGTTCTCACACTGATGCAGTAATGCGTACATACTAAAGTCATTTGATGTTGCAGTAAGCTTTGCATTATAAAATCACACAAACAAACAACATGTGCATGAGCTGTTTTGGCACTGTTCATATTTTTTCGTGCCATTGAAAATGCATTTAGAGATAAAGATTTAGTCCTGGCAGCACACGCCGCACTGTTGATGATTAAAGTCTATCTTGTCTCCATAGATATCATAATCATCATGTTTTGTTATCCTGTTTATGACTGTAATTATCCCATTATCTCTCACTCAAGCGTTGCACAAATGATTTCTTTTTGTCCTACAGAATTGACAGGTTGAGAGAGAGCAAAGAAGTTTCCATTTGATTGTTGCCAAGGCAAACTTGACTATTGCTCATACTTAAGATGTGAGCTTAATTCAGATTCCTAGCAAGAAGTATAAACTTGGATGTGTAACTCATCCCACACCTTTTGTGCTTCAGACATGAATGGTTCTTTAATTCATGTGGCTTGTTGGATAAACGTCTGCTGTTGCTTCTCTAAATGGTCTGCTTGGTGGATTTGAAAGCAGGCCGAAAAGTCTTTGTAGATTTGCATTGAAAGAAGCCACTGAGCCACTTTTGAGTGGATTCTTTTGGTGTTGGCCAGTAGACAACGACCCTGTGAACAACCTGGCAATGTGCCAAAAACACTGCATAGCAACACCCTGGCGACTGCCCCCCCCCCAGCTTTGCGCTGGTGTTTTTCCCCCCAGACAAGCACGATTGAAGTTTTTCTCCGAAAACGCGCACGTCTAATTTAGTCAATCTAATTAGCGCCGGTATCTGTGAGCTCTCTGATGAAATACGCGAAGGTGATCCAAACGCGTTGTCTCCGCCTTATCTCTTTTTCTTTTTTTTTGGGAGAAAAGGGGAACGGGTGACTTGGCTGTGAGATGTCTGAGCAGCAGGCTGAGACTTGTTTGAGACTGAAATGTGTTGCTCACCAGAGCCTCTCCTTCAGCGATTAACCCCCCCGTTCGCCTCAAGCCGCTCCTCGTCGGGGCGTTCTTTACATTCCACCTGCTTTGTATCGTGGCTGCACAACTGCTAATTAAATTTCCTGCCACAAACAGCACACTGGGCTGACATTTGCATCACAATGGCCTCAGTCTCTCATGATCTGTAGACATGGACGGTCCCTCTAATGTCCTCCTTTTTACTGTTACATGTTACACAATGCTGCTTTCTTGTCCGTTTTCCAGTTCTGCCGTTCACCTCAAGGGAGAAAGTCAAGATCGTTTTAAAAAAACACTACAAGTAAACGATGACAGAATTTATAATATTCCTTTAGCGCTTTCGTACCGGTGTCCCTAAGATGGGATAAAGTCTTTTACAACTATATTTAGTGTATTTATAACAAAAATATTTAGTTTGTTTATATTGAAAAGAAAAAGGCCAGATTTAAAAAGTATTCAACGGGCTGACTCTGACTTCATCTCTGTCTCCTATTTTGTTTAATATCCGTCACTATGAGGTTTGGCACACTTTACAGCGTCGAACTTTAGAAGGTCACTCCGGTACATTTATACCCACAGATAAATAGCTTTTTATTCAGCACTTTTCCTCCACCTAAGCTAACGTCTCTGTATTTATCATGCGCTGCTCAAGCTATGCCTGAGTGCAGATGTTCACTTTAGCCTATGAATACCTATTCATTTCTCTGTATGCACCTGAATGGATGCCGAGGAAGTGCTTGTTTATTCTGTGGGGGCTGAATCTTGTTTGACTCTTGCTTTGCCTTCTGCGCTATTGTATGCAGAACTTGTCAAACAGTCGTTTTGGCCCCNACACCCCCCATTGGTCTGTGGCAGGCTGTTGCAAAGGCTGGATCGAATCATCTCCGGCAGAACCAGGTTGTTCCTTTTTTGTTTATTAAAAAAATTTCCAGGGCTGCCAAACAGTCAAAAGTTCTCATAAATTACCGATCAGGGCAGCAGTCGTTTATAAGACCGCAATAAACACAGTTTTCCATGCAGCTGCTCGCAGGATTTCTCATAATATTTATTAAAACCGTCGGTTGACCAGTACGGATTCAGATGAGTTGAAAGTATAAAGTTTTGCATAAAACTTTGCACAAAATAAAACTATGGTACTGAATTGGGTTTATCCATCATTGCCCATAAACAGAACACGCTCATCTTTGGGTGTGTCCAGCATTTTAATTGGATCAGTTGGAGTTAATTAGATTCGTATACAATCTTAAATTATAGTAATCATAAAATTGGTCATATGTAATTATACTTAAGCAAAAAGATTCTACATGCTGTCTTTTTTTAACAGGATGTAAAGAAACTATCCGTTAGATTGGGCACAAGCGTTGGCATGACCCAGCTAACAGGGAACGTTCTCAGAATGTTGGCAAACGTTCTCAAAACCGTAAATAACGCTTAATAACATTTATTAAATAATAAATAACATTTTTCAATGGAAATGTTAGGAAAACGTTCTTACAACCCCAAATAAGTTGTTCGCTGGGAAAGTTACTAGATTATTTAATGTGATACTTTGGAAAGATGACTGCTGAGGTGAACTTTTCTGTTTGAATTTGTGTGGGGTAGATACATGTGACAGATGCGGAATTGCAAATTTCATCCAGTCAGTTTCTCTTTAGCCGGTCTCTGTCTGATTACTTATAATGACTGACCGTAAGTCAAGCCGCTTAAATGTCAACAACACACGGAGTATAGCTGAGACTTTTCATTTACAGCTGTAGAGATCGGCCACTCTCGGTCATAAGAACATCCTAAAGGGCATCTGATTATCCAGTTATTGTTCAGATGAACCCGAGTCGATCACAGAAGGTATGGAGAAGGCCGTGTTGTTTTTTTAGAGTAATAAAGGAAAGATTACTCAGCCTGTGCGACTCCAGTATCCCAACATGGAGGTTGTTCTCTGGAGGGTAGACGTAATGTGGAGACAATTTGATGGAACAGAATCACTTCAGGAAGTTTTTTTCCCCTTCCTTCTCTTCGCGTCCCACTATATAGGTTACCGTCGACCCGATGCCATTTGGCGCTTATCACCGGTTGTCTGGTTATCTCCGTTCCCTGAGTGGTTCTTCAAACAGCAATGGCCAGATGCATAGAGTATTTGCTGTGTTTTATGGCATATAATAACAGATGTAGACATGCATACAAAACCAGCTGGTGCATCGGGTGCATTAAATATGGCATTGCTTGTAATGTGGTGTGTGTGTGTTTGCCAGCTAGAACTTGTTGCACTGTTGCAATATAAAGCCCGCAGCAGTTACTCCCAGCCTGTGATGCATCACTTTTGTAAAGAAATCCTTCCCCGAACAGTTTTCCTGTCACGTTACACGGGGTGTAGTAACCTCGACGTATATTTTTGCACCAGAAAACAGAAACCTGCTCGGAGAACATTGTGAAATGCAAGACTTTCCCTACAGCACCTTTTTGTAGCTCAGGACTCTGTTTTCGTATCACCATAGGCGACAAGATGGTGTGACAACAACCTGGAGTTCGACCATTTTGTCACCCTTCAAAAGAGAGAAAGGAAACGATTGCTACAAAGCCATTTAACAGTTTACCTTAATGACTGTGTATTCCCCCCTTTAGTCTTCTTTTGGTCTTTGTTTCCAATGTAAGCTTTCTGTTTTTACAATGCACTTTCTTTTCTCAGAATCATCCTAGGCTTGGGGGTGGTGCGGAAATCTGGAAAGGGTTACCGGGGGAGGAGGAGGGTGGGGGGGGTTGTAGAGTTGTAAGTGTGAACAAACGGTCTCCATGGCAACGCTCGACCGATTCTCCCTGGCTGCAGAGCCCTTTGCTTTTGGCGTGCTGGCGACGGATAGACCGGGGTTGCGATGGCAATTGAAGATTGAGGGTTCTGCGTGTGTGCGCGGTCGGAGGGGGTGGGCGATCGAGGAGAGTGCATCAAGTGAAAGCTGCAGGTTTTTTAGAGAGGCTCGCATGGATCTAATCTGACAAAGGGTCCAGCTGACCACTTAGACCGTTCACTTCCACAATCTCAGTGGATCAGCCATTAAATACTGACATCTGAAGAGCTTTCTGTCTTGCCTGACCATAGATTTTTAATTCTGTATGTGTGTTTGCAGATGGAGTGCATGAAATTTAGGGTTCACACTCGATGCTAAATGGAATTGGATTGCAATTCAGTTTCAAACCCGAATCCGCTCCGACATGCACAAACACACACGCACACAATATGTTTTAGCTGTTACTTAAGTTAGTTGAGATGGATGTCCGTAATATAAGCAGCAGACAGCTCACTGTGTCGTTTGCGTGTGTTTTGAAAGCCGCGTATCTGTGTAACATCAGCTCGGCTTGTTGGACGCAGATGTCCAGTATAGACAGCCCTTTAATGGCAAACAAGTGCTTCTGCTTTATTGCACGGCTGTTTGAAGCTTCCGGTGGGTCATAAAAGCAATCAGAGTGTATTTCCAAGCTGCAAATCTGTCAGGAAAGTCTGGAGTATTTAGTTGGAAAAGTCATTTGAAGCTTCGTTTACAAAGTGATCGTTGGGTTTGGATTGTCGAGATGCAGTAAAGACTCCTGATGGCTTTTCTGTTTCTTCCTTTTTTTTGTCTAAATGTTTTTTTTCTGATGGCTTTAACATTCTTCGTCAGTGTGACCACATAGTGTACCAAAGGGAGGAAGAGAAAGTCCAGCAGTGCTAGTTTCTGTAAATGTGTGTATATATATATGTTTTGGCTGTAGTGGCACATGTTTTTTCCCTCCCCAGCCCCTGTCACTGGCCGGCCCTTCCCCCCCATAGAGGGTCAGAGTAATAGCTTATGTATTTATTGTTCTAAGTTTCTGGTTAATGTGAGATAGAAGGATCACTTGGGGGATGGCATTGTTTGGTTTGGGAAGTATTCTGTTGGTTGCATAGCAACAGGCTCCTGGAAACGGGAGTGGACGGTGTTGCCACTAGCAACCGTTGTTGCTCTGCAAACAATGTGGGCCAGTGCAAACAAGAGCCAAGACTGTGGGCTCCTGTTTTTAATTGAACATCTGCATGTGCTTTGCTCTGATAGAGTGCTGTTAAAGTTCGATCTGTCTTTGACAGATGTGTCTAAACCTTTTTCTCAACACTAACCTTATTAACAGGTATTACGTTGTGTTTTCTTTCTCGTTTAGTACTGGTTTGACGCCAGGTTACTTCCAAACGGGAGGTTTTGCTTCTCCTTTTCCTCAAACTCAGGTTAATGAGAACAGAAGGAAATTGCTGCGTTGTTGTGGCGCTCTTTAATAGCTCGTTATTGTTTCGCTGAAGAGAGCAGTTGTGTCGTGCGGCAGGGAGTCCGGGCTCTACTGTAATAAAGCAGAACTCTATTCGAGACGGGGCCTCGCTCACTTTTCGCACCAAAGTGCCGAGCCCCCGCTGTTTTTCCGCCTTTGTGCGGCCCGTAGCTGCTGGTGGGGAATTTGTGTGGCTTTTAACCTTCTCTGGGGGCTCGTACGAAGGCGAGAAATTGACGCCGCTCACAGTAAACTGCCCCTGCTTCACTTTATCTTAAAGTTTTTACTTTGGAGCTCCTCTGCAACAAACCTCAGACTGACAGACTGAAGTTAATTTCTATCCAAGCACCTGAAGGCTTACAGTAAAGAATAACAACTGTAGAAATAAAAGCGGTAGGCAGGATTCTGCTCCAAAGATAACTGCATCTGGGCCAAGCAGGATGTATTTATATCCAACGCAACACCCTTCAGGCAAATACCTTTCTTTTAAAAGATCTAAGTGCACTCATACTATTTATTCTCTGTTCTGATGAAACTGTTGATGTTATGACACTGATGTTATGACTGTGTTTTTTTTTTTACTGGTCTGATTCAGGGAAGTACACAAAGTCAGTTAGATTTGATTGGTCCAATGAAACCAATTGGAGTGAGCGATTGTGAGCATCTACAAGCTGCTAACTGAAGTAAACAAGTAAACTGGGACACTTCTGCCCCAGTGAATAATAACTGATGATCAGTTTCGGCACAAAATTGTCCGATTTAAGACCCCATATATTGTGTTTCTTGCTAAAAGTTCATTTTCTCATTTTTAAGCAGTATGCTAACGTATGAGCTTAGATGGCTTTAAAACTAACATGCGTGATTTAAAAGCCACTAACTTTTTAATTTATATTAATTTAATTTTTTTCCATTAACAGTCGCCACGCAAATATCATTAAATTTTAAAACTGATTTCTAGGCCTGTGAAAGCCTGTGCTTTTTTTAGTTATACTTTTGTTATACTTTTAGTTATACACTTTATTTTGTTGGCTTAATATATTGCATATATCTAGCATATGTCACTGATATTTCAGTTATTCTTTTGGAATACAGTCTGTACAAAATTATGTTTCTCAGATAATTATATCTGACTGGAAAAATCTTAAAAAAGAAATGTCAAAATTTGTCAAAAGATGTGGGAAAAAACACAGCCGGTGCTATGGAAATCCTACTGTTTTCCCTTTTAAAGGAATTCTCACTATTGCTGCTGTATCTGTTTTTAAAGCACATGTTTGTGTTCATTTTGTAATAATTCCACCCAGAGTTTAAGCATTGTTGAGCTGAATCATCTGTTGTATTGTCATTCATCAAAATTCTTTTATCTTTAAACAGAAGACGTTTCTATTTTTCCTTATTCGGCTCCAATTAATTTACCTTTGAATTGAGCTTTACACTTGAGAACTCATTATTTCTTACTACTAATCTCAGAAACACAATTAGCTGTATTCTTTAGTCTTCTGCTCCCAGTGGAAAACTTTCAGTGCTTGTAATTAGCATGCATTTTTCCTGCAGATGAAATCGTGGATGTCATGCTTATTGCTTTTGTTTTGCTCTAACAACAAACTGTCAGTCAAATTTCTCCGATCAGCTCTCAGATCAGTCTTGGCTCTTGACAGCGTTTGGAATTGATGCAGGGTGCGTTCTAAAAGCCGATCAGGGACCTGTTGCGTGCTCTGGTGGTTGTTTTTAACATGCGTAACGAAAGATCTGTGTCGTTGTCAGGCTGGTTAAGGGCTTATTTAGATGTACAGAGATCGGCAGCCCTCCTGTAGCTCTTTTTCCATGGTTCTGAGTCTGTCTGTCTCTCCAGCACTCCAGAGTTCCCGTGTGTGTGAGCTTAAAAAAGAATAGCACTAGGGGAGGGGGGAGGAGGAGGTGGAGGGGTGGTAGAGTTAGGGATGGTTGCCATGGATCCCTCACCATAGCAACCGACAAACGTTTACAAAGCATTGAGGAATTTCCTCATATCAGCTGTATTATTGGAGCCCCTAGAGACAGGCTCTCATTCCAAACAACTGCTGGAGATCATCAGTATCCAGGCGGGGGAACCGGTCTCGTTGCCATTTTAGTTTTTCTTCTTTTTTTACGTGAGGGGGTGCATGTTGTTTTTCCGCCCCTCAAATCTTTCCAAAGTCCTGTGCTATCGACTCTCTAATTCCATTTCTTTCCCTCTTGTTCTGTGGGACCGAAAGGTTTCCATTTGTGTCACTGTCTTTCCCTTCTCCTGTTTAGTTGCGAGCTTTTAAAGTTGCGCTGGGCTCCTGACTACAACGCCAAACTCTTTTGCTCAGATTCTCACTTTAGCTGAATCCCCCCCTCGGCCAATAGGAGACCACTGTGTTTGTGATGGGATTGTTAATGTCTCTTTTGTTCATTTCCACATAATACGGTTCATAGGTGAGTGGCCTGCTGGGGCTGTGGGTGACTCACTCTGACTTGGCTGGTTCGAGCTTTTCCTGGTCTGCTTAAAAGCTCCTGGTCTTTGCATAGCAACTTGTGTGAAAAGATGCATTGTACAACACGTTGGCTGGAACATGCACACGGTTGTTGCATTGGAACAATGTCGTCCCTCGAGCAACCTGTTGCAGCTGAGTTTGATCTCAGTTCGCCTCTCTACCGCCATCTCTGTTTGAAACATAAAATTGCAGGTTACTTAACATGCTTTTTGTTATGTATCTTAAAGTCAGCTGAAGTCAAACTGACATTTTCCGTGAAATTGGACCTGACAGCCTAAATTAAAAATGGTTATTTTAAACGTATTGTTGTGAATCACGGTACGGAGACAGTTTAATGTGTCACGTATTGCTCAATAACCAGTTTTTAACTTCAAACCCAAAAAAGTTATGAATGCAGCTTTAATGTTGTGAATCTTCTGTGTATCTCTCTCTAGGATAAACCATGCAGCGGTCAGAGGGTGGTTCAGAGACAGCAACCACTGTGGCGCTGAGAACGTCCACTTCAGCCCAGGCACCAGTGGTTCAGCCCGTTCCCCCCTCACAACAGGTAAAGTAGAAAAAAACAAGTAATGATTATAGTCGGTATGGAAGCCCCGCCCCAATACAATATGTGGAGCTTTAGTCTAGCTCCTCTCTCATCGGTTTGAATCTTTGTAAAGATGACTTCAGTATGCGCTGGATCCATGTGAGGTGATGAAAGCTCTCTCCTCACCCACACCCTTCAGCTGTCAGAGCCGATTGAAATGATTAGCAGAGACTTTGAGTGGAGCAGCTGAGGGAGATGTTGGGTTTGGATCAACCACACAGTTGAAAAAAACAACTTCTTTATATCATTTGGGTTAATATTTACATCATATTTCTGCTGACAGATGTAGATGATTTGACTAAAACCAGTAGAGAACATAAAACCATCGGCAAGTTTTGATTCAATTCATTTTCTGCATATAGACTCCAGTTTTGTTGTCGTCTGAGGTGGCACCAGTTGGAAGAGATTAAACTGGGTTTTCTATAGGCTAAACAGCACTTTCCAGTGTCTGTCAGTCTTTCTCGGATTTTAATACCTTTGACTGAGACGGACTCTTATATAGATGTGTGTCGTGACATGGCAGAGAAAGAGCTAAAATAATTTGCTTAAAGGTGAAGTGTATAATTTACACACCACCAGCTGATCTAACTGAAAAAAACATGCCAGTATGATTCACTGGGTTTAGAATGTCTTGTCAGTTTGAAGACCAGGTGACCGACCATCAATCCAGCTAACAGGGAATGTTCTCAGAACATTGGTTAAAGTTCTTTTAAAGTTCTCTCAAGTGATCAGATTTTCCTGCCGTAACGTTAGTAGAATTTGTTTGACCATTTTAACTACTTTAAAAGTATATATATACTTTATTCTTAAGTAGTTAGTAGCGCATTTTAAGAATGTTACGGAATTAAAAAATGTTTGAATAATGTTTTATATCATCAAGCAATAACGTTAATACAACATCTAAAAAATGGACGCTTTAAACTTTCAAAATACCACAAACAGGGAAATATTGGGAAAACATGGAAATATTAGGGAAACATGGAAATATTAGAGAAAGGTACTTACAACCTAAAATTGTTAGGTGGGAAAACCAGGACTAACATCAACCACTGCTTGATCATGCTGGTAGACAAACTAGACCATTTTAAACCAGTTAAGTCCAGCAACCATCGTAGGCTGGATTAAATCTTTCCTAGCAGGGACAACAAACAGATAGCCCCGCCCCAAACTCCAGCCATTGGCTGAGCCAGAAACAGAGCCAATGAAGTGCAATGTTTTAAAAGCATCACAGTGTTTACACAGTGTTACTACAAATGGCTGGCCTTCACACTAGTATAAAGTATTTTAACCTCGAAAAATAACACACTTCACCTTTCAAGAGACCTTTAATAAATAGAGGCTCTAATTCTCACGTTTGTGTGTGTGTGTGTCCCTCACCTGCAGCGTGTGTTAGTTCAGACCACTGGTTCTGCCCAGAAGGGGTCTCAGGCTCAACAGCAGCCAGTGCATAGAGTTCAACAGGTCCCTCAGCAGGTACACACGCACACACACACAGGACAGCCAATCACTGCACATCCCTACGCTCATCAACACTTCTGGCTTATCTGTCCTCTGTGCATATCTCCCTCGCTCACTCTCTCTCTCTTTGTCTCTGCATCACCAGCTCTGTTAAATCAACAGCATACTGTCAGAACCTAAAATTCAGACACGCGCATCACTTTCACGCACCTCACGTCTGAACTGTCGCGGCTAATACACTAATAAGCGCTTTCCCAGCATGACAGGGTGTCTCTGATCGGCGAGATGAATCTTTGTGCTCACTGCCCTCTGCTGCCTGCAGTCTGAATGTAAAATTATAACCGATGTCGTTTGGCTTATAGAATCTACATTAGCACAACTCAGAATTCAAGAAGGGCTTTAATCAGCGTGTATATGTTTTTGTGAAGGTTCAACAGGTCCAGCATGTGTACCAGTCCCAGGTGCAGTACGTGGAGGGTGGGGAGGCGGTCTACCCCAATGGCAGTATGTAAGTCTGTCAATCAAATCTGTATCGATGCCAATCGATGAAGTTCTTCATAGTTGTGAGATATCCCAGTTACTGTATTTTACATATTACGTATTTATACATTTATCATCCACGCATTGTTTTCAGATGAAGGCTGGGTAATTAGTCTGGGGTTTTAAGTATGATTATGTTGTGTAATATCTAGACAGAAACCTATAAAACATAAATGCAGGAATTTCCATTTATTTTTGGTTATTTGTGTCTAGTATAGCTAGTTTGGACACGATTTAAAGAGTTGATAGTGATTTGCAGGTTAAAGCTCAAGTCACTCATTCTGTTAATGACTGTTGAAAAGTCATTAACTGATGACCAAAGATGTGTGTTGAAAGTTGAGATTACCTTAAACCCCTGTTAATACATGACTGTCTCTCACATGCTCTCTCCTCCTTCAGTCGCACTGCATACTCGTACAACCCAGAGTCCCAGCTGTACGGACAGGGCAGCGGAGGCACCTATTTCGACACTCAGGCGGGGGGGACCCAGGTCACCACAGTTGTCTCGTCCACTGGTGGAGTCCCCGCCCACAGTATGGTGGGCATCGCCATGGATGTGGGAGGCAGTCAGATCATTTCCAGTGGCAGCGCCTACCTGATTCACGGTGGGATGGAGGGCGGCCGCCACCACTCCTCTCACTCCTCCCGCTCTTCGTCGGCAATGGTACGGTCCGCTGTGCTTAAAGACTGGTCCATTAGTGACATGGGAGTTTCTGTGTCAATTACTTTGAGGTTTTGGAAAGCTTTGATTTTAGAAATACATTGGGCTGTTTATGAGCTAATTACAGCAGCTCTGTGCAATCCTTACAGATTATAAACACATACTTGAAGAGTTATGTATTTATAATCTATAACGACTAACTAAAAGTTAATTTGCTTTGGAAATTAATCCCAGTGCTCCCTTAAATAAGTGCATTACAATAAACATGGTTTTCGTGTGTTTTTACAAGCAGAGGGATGAGGTGAAGTTGTTTGTCATACCGATTTCACCGGTTAGTCGATGGTGCTTAAACTTTTTTAAACCTGGAACGTAACCTTTAAGACGCCAGTATTTTGCAGTTGTGTGCAATTCCCAAAACGTACCCAGGAGAAGAGATGAATGTTACAGTAACACACTCATGTCATCAGAGTATAGATCTCTCTGTGCTAGTTTATGAGGTGGGCTTGGGGCGGGAATAGAGCTTGAGGACGCAACTGCCTCTAAATAATTCAGCTCTGCCTTGTTTTAGCAGTTTTCACAGCCACTTGAGTGGCCTCCGAAACAAAGCAACCCCTGGGGCTCATTACCATTTGGCCAAGAACCCTCGGGAGCCTTTTAAACAGTTGGAAAGATGCCAGTTTTTTTCTTCTCTTGTCTCCCCCTTTCTAAGTTTTGCCACTCTGCCAAAATCTCCCTCTCTCTTTTTCTCCCTGACTTTCTCCCTTTAATCTTTATGGGCCTCGCTTTCTTTCAAGTTTTGAAAGACGGTGTATGTTTATTTTATTTGGAAACTATATTTTCTGTACCATGTCAATGTTAGCACTTTTTGCAATGGCGGAAACGTTATTCCTCTTCCCCAGCTAATACCTGCAAAAACATGTTTATTTATCAATGTAGCGTTAGTAAAACGTGCCATTTTGAAGTCTTAAAAAAGCGTGCAGGTTTTCTCACACGACCCTGCGTAACCGTGTGATTTCAGACGCGCCTGAAGAGCCGGTCTCCCGCGTTCGAGGGTAGCGTGACCTCGCGCCCCGCGTGCAAAGCTCATTAGCATATATGAGGCCGAGACAGGAAGTGCGCCGTAACCCACAGAGTTCCTCACATTTGCATGCTTTTTGTCCACCCATAATGAATGTGGCTGCAAATACTGACAGACTGTAATGAAAATGCTCAAAATCGGGCTGCTGCTAACAGACTGATTTCCTTTTCTTTTTGTGTGTGTGTGTGTGTTTCTCCTCTGTTGTCCCCCCCCACACATCCCACCCCCTCAATTCTTTTTTTCTGTTCCCTTCGTTTCATGTCTCGCATGCTCCTTTCCTCAGCTTGAAATGGCGATTGAAAACCTCCAAAAGTCAGAAGGGATTGCCACTCACAAAAGCAGCCTGCTCAACAGCCATGTAAGTCAAACCAGGGAAAAAAATCTTGATCTGAAACTGCAACAAACCCTGAAAGAAAAGCCTAGTTTGTGTTGCCTGCTTCTTTTGCTTTGCTTTTGACCGCTGCAGAACCGCATGCAGAACTGCCCATTGCTTCGTTTTATTTGGGTTTAAACTGTCTCTGATCCTCCGCATTCACCTGTACGTCACTCATAGAGAAATTCAGTCGGCATGCCGGGGCTGAGGATGTTTCTGTGTGCGATTTAGACATCCCAGCTAACAATTTTAGATTAAGAACATTTCCATTAAGTATCAAAAATGTTCAAAGTTTTTTTGAAAGTTCTAGGAACGCTTAAAAATGACATTTTCATATAGAGACGTAACATTAAAGATACGTTCTACTGACGTTACCGCAAGGCGGTTTTTGAGCACTTTGAGAGAACTTTTAGAGAACGATAGCCAGCGTTCTGCAAACGTTCCCTGTTAGCTGGGATGTTGGGTGTTTTTCTGCTTGTTTAACGCTAATTAGAGTTTTGGAGGTCCTGAGCTTGAATTTGAATATCAGACGAACATTATTGTATGTTCCACCCCTTCACTAGATACACGCAACATGTGAACCGACAGCTAAACATTAAAGCATAACTCTCAAACCGTACATTAAAGGTTTCGTTTAGCAAGATGTAATTTGCCAGGGGCGTCAGATCCTTGTCGAAACGTGTTAGATGTTTAACAGCCTGAAGTGGCTTAGAGCTCTTGAGTCCGGCTCAACAGAGAGACAGACACCTCAGCCCACGTTTATGAATATTTACAAATATTCAATTATCCTTCTCTTAAGAGGGGCTGTGTTGGCTTAACAAAGCCTGAGGTAACGCAGCTGTGTGTGTTTGTGGCAGTGGAGGGCCTAATTTAATCTTCACATATTGGCAATTAGTTATTACCGCTTCAAAGTCTGTAGATATCTCCCACATTGCAAATAGAGGCGTTTACCATGTTAAATACTCCCTCTCCCATGTTTTTTAATCTCATTTTACCTCAGTAGAATCTGTGCCTGCAGAAAGCTCCAGAAAATTCGGATGGCCTTAATTCAGAAATTTCCACACCTCCCCTTTTCCGCCCCTTAATTTGAATATATTGGACACTGACCGCTCAGATATGTTGATTTTAAATCCAGTTTGCAAATTTTGACACATTTTCCCTTACAATTTTGTGCAATAAAATGAGAGTGTGCAGAAACTGTGAGGGCCTAATTATCAGTTCAATAAATATGAATATGTATGAGCAAGTGTTTTGTTCCGTGAGGTTCGTTGATGCTTTTGTTTTGAGGGAACGTTGTTGATCTAGTCATTAAAGGGATCGTTCACGCAAAAATGGCGTTTTTTTCCATCATTTCCTCACCCTCATGTCATTCCAAACCTATATGACTTTTTTGCTTCTGAGGAACACAAAAGACACTTTGGAGTATGTTGGTAACCAAACGACAGCAGCACCCATTGAATTCCGTTGTATTGACACAACACCACTGAGACATTTCTTCAAATATCTTCTTTTGTGTTCCAAAAGAAAAATCATAGAAGTTTGGAATGACACAAGGGTGAGTAAATGTCACAAAAAAATTATTGTGGGGGTGAACTATCCCTTTAAGAAAAGAGATGAATTAGAAATGTCTTGCCAGTTCTGTTCATTGCGTCTGTGTGCGCAGTTACAGTGGCTACTGGATAATTATGAGACGGCTGAAGGTGTAAGTCTGCCGCGGAGCTCTCTGTACAACCACTACCTGAGACACTGTCAGGAGCAGAAACTGGATCCGGTCAACGCCGCTTCCTTCGGCAAACTCATCCGCTCCGTCTTCATGGGTCTCCGCACACGTCGGCTCGGCACCAGGTCAGATAAACATCTACAGCCGCTGTTAGACTACAACCACAATACAAACACCATCCGAATACTGCTGCACAGAGCTACAGTTAACCTGTAAACACAGCCACGTTCCCAGCTAACGGGTTTAGGTTGCAAGAACGTTTTCCTAATGTTTCCATCATTACAAAAACGTTAATGTTTTTTTGAATGTTCTAGGAATGTTCAAGACGTCTCTTTTTTGAACATTGTATTAATGTTATAAAAACATTCTTTTTAAGAATGTTGTTTGTATTTCTATAACGTTTTTAAAATGTTCCACTAACACAAGAATAACGTTTTTGATATGTACGTTAAAAACATTCTACTAACGTTACTACAAGAATTTTTTTTCCATAACTTTGGATCTCAGAACGTTGGCTAACGTTCTCTAAAAGTTCTCTCCGTCACAGCAGCACAGAGAGGAACATTGAGTGGTATCATGCTTAAAGAATGATCATGAGATGATGGTCTGAAATGAATCACATTCATTCTCAAACTGTGCTGTGTTGATGCTGACAATGGGGGTTGCTGGGAGAAAATTGATAGGATAAAAATGTGATGGCGTGCGTGTTTCTCAGGGGGAACTCAAAATACCATTATTACGGCATTCGTCTGAAGCCCGACTCGCCTCTTAACCGCCTGCAGGAGGACACGCAGTACATGGCAATGAGACAACAGCCTGTCCATCAAAAACAGAGGTGAAACAATCTCACTCTTTACAGCTCTCTCTCTCTCTCTCTCTCTCTCTCTCTCTTTCTCTCTCTTTCTCTTTGTCTCTCTGTCTTTTCTCACTTGTTTGCAGTCTTCTCAGTTACTTCTTCACCATCAAGATCTGTTGTGTTTGTTTGCTAGTCTCACTCAATTGTTTAGATTCAGACCTTTTGATTTATGAAATCAGTGTATAATTGATTCCCACACAGCATGAATAGGTGGAGATTCTCC
>JAZGTI010007401.1:0-21705 GCA_036877585.1 Botia kubotai | reverse complement strand
GACATTCTCTGCACTAACATTCATCTGGAGCACAAAGGGTTAACTCGAATCAATTCGCCCAGCTTTGGCCCCACCCGTCCCTCTTAGTGGTATAACCCAAACCCTCCACGACCCCCATCACAAGGACAAAAGCAATGCAGTTCCTTCTCGCTCCATCTCCTGCTGCAGTCGACATAGTGACGCTGAGTGACGCAGGACAACGGTCGACCAACCAGCTTGGGAAGAACTAACTAAGCCCCCCAACAATAGAGAGGAAATCGTTTTAAGCCCTGTGAGGGAAAATGTGTATTTTCTTCCCTCGCCTCTTTATTTTCCTTCTGCCACTAAAAGTGCCTTTTCACATCCCATAATAACACATACTTGATTGCCATTGGCAACCCCTCCACCCACGAACAAGGCATTACAAGTGAAGAGTTTTATTTTGCATGACCCCTGTTCAGTTACCCCTCTCAACTTATGTAACAGGTACATCTGGTTGTGTTCCTGCATGGTATTAGTCAGAGAGATGAGTATATCAGCTCTAGAAGTCTCTTTCAATCCCCATCCTGCTGACAGGAGCTCTGCTGAGCCGTGTGGAACATCTCACCGTGACTAAGCAGCTGTGTAACTACTTCCTGTAACTCAGACGGAGGTTATCAAGTACACGTCCCCTCAAGTCCAGCACTGAAACGCAGGAGAGTGCGACAGCTACACACGCGCATGCAGAACGCGCAGGTCGTGTCAAGTGCCAGGAACCTGTCGACAGTACTATGTTTCGGCTGGTTTAGGGACACTTACGTACTTGTTGTAACGCACTGGCCAAACACAACAGCACAATGTGTGAACTACTGAGTGAAACAGTAAAATAAAAGTCATTGTGATTGTTTTAGTGAGTGAAGGGAAACGTGGCGGTTTGTGACGCAATACAGGGCAAGGGGCACTTCTGTTAATCTGTAAACTGCAAAGAATAGGTTTTAAAGACTCCGTGTCTGTTGTCAACATGCTAGTGTACTCTAAAAGTCGACCAAGTTAACCATTACAACCCTTTCTCTTCAGGTGAAACAGACATATAAACTACTGATGACTCATCTTGCACGTCACATCTTTTTGACCAATAAGATTCTCGCACTACACTGGCAATAGCAAGCAGCAAATCAAATTGTTTTCGGTTACACGCACTTAATTTTGCTTGCCGACCAACAACTGCTTGTGAAAGAAGTGGCCTGAATGAATTCATTTCAAAATGAATTGCTTTTTCGTCTACGATACAAGATGCAGTTGCCAGGTTGTAATGTAAACCCAAAGGTACTGGGGCAAAAACACATGGATCACGCACACGAGAAAACTTGAATTAAATTAAATTAATTTAACATAGTATATTAGTATAAGTGTGCACTTTCGTAAAGTAGCAGCAAAGTTCTAATTCGGAATGTCTTGGAAGCTTTTAGTGCTGTACCTGTGAAACACAATCCCGAGATAAGTACATGATCACACACAAAGGTTCAGAAAGTGTCCCAGTGAGTCTGAACCACTGGGAAAATGACCTGTTCTCACAGTAGCTGTGCCATCTGGATGATGGGACTGGCTGCTTTGCACCTGTTCCCAGTTAGCTGCTGCTGCTGTGTTCGGGACTGTGCTGTATCTCATATCTTTAACACACACACACTGAATTCCACATCAACAGACTTTACTGAGACCTTACCAGCAACCTCCACAATGTCCCCTGGCACGATGTCCCTGGCTTTGATCCTCTGTACGGTTTTTCGGTCTTGTCTGTACACCTTGCCCATCTCTGGCTCGTACTCCTTAAGGGCCTCGATAGCGTTCTCGGCATTTCTCTCCTGCGAGCACAAAACACCATGAGAACGACCGCAAATGTGTTCGCTTCATGCCAGGAAAACACGTCTCATGGCATGCGCTTAATGCAGAAAGAGTTAACAGCAGCGTGTTGTAAACCATGGCAACCGCATACCATCAGATATCACAGACAGAAAACTTCCTGTGACATGACCTGTAGTTCTTATTCTAAACGTGACCTTTTGCGTTCAGCGAGATTAGTCCCTAGGGACACGCTAACTAATAGCAGTAGCCCGCCTGGCAGTGGATTTGGCAGCAAACTTCCTTTGGTTTGTCTTGCATGATGGGAACACTGTGTTTCTATGGCATATGAGCAACACTGGCTTGCCTGAGGGTGAAACCCAGAAAACGATGGGGGAAAGGGTTGTCATTATTAAGACATAGAAGGCAATGAACTATAAATACACATGCTAAAAAAGACAGCCTACCAAATTAATGAATTGAGCTTCAACAAAAGCATGCTGGTTTGTGAATAAAGTGGGCATCTCTATTGGACTATCTAAAATTAGTCTAAAATCCATTGACGTCCATTTTATGGGTGCCACTGTTGTTTGGTTACCGACATACTTCAAAATATCTTCTTCTGTGTTCCTTAAAAGCCAAAAAGTCATACAGGTTTGGAACAACATGAGGGCGAGTGAACAATGATGTTTTTTATTTATCACTTTAAGCACCATGAGCATCATGATAAAATCAATTTTTAGCACTGCAAAACATGTATACTGTGCCCACAATGTGCATCAGTGACAACACTGAAATATCTGACAGATATAAATCACTTCGGTGCTTCACGTTAAGGTAGAAAAGTTTGAGCTCAAAATATCTTGAGACTCTCATTCTCACAGTCAATCTAAGCAGAACTGAGAAGCATAACCAGCGCATAAGAGCCATTTTCCTCCAGACATCATTGAAAAACCAAAGTGCCAAACCTGCGAACCAACACTGACTCAACTGTGGCACACCAGACTTTTAATTTTACTCATTCTCATTCAATGCAACGATATTGTGGAAGTGTGTAACTTTCGGTCTGTTTGATTTGGTCTACGAACGCCAAAAACATTTACAGTCAGTTCAATTATTCATTAAATGAGTAAAACGCTGACCATTCATCTGTTTTGTTACCGTATTGTCATGATCAGAGGTCCCTTTGTTTTGGTCACCATATCAAATTAGCCACTAATCCTGACAATAATAAACCGGTCACACACAATATAGATAGCAGATAGTCTCACAGCAATCGGAAATAAAAATCAAGAGTTTTATGGCGTTTATGAACTAAATATCACAAAATTCAGACCTTAAATCACAGTTCTTGGAAAAGGTTTTCCTCTAAAGAGATCTTTGAAAACTTGAGGGAAGGCGGAAGATTCTCGGAACAGTCTCAGTAATGAATGAAGACTGAAAGAAACGATACAGAGAAATCTGGGACATGAGAGGTGCTGGAGAAAACAGGGGCTTGGCTCTACGCTCGATTCCACTCGGACGGCAGGACTATCTTTAGAAAAGGGCAGGAGAAAAAACTAGCCACGTTTTCATCTCCGTAAGGCTAGCTACATTTAAAAATAAAGAAAGAAAAATACAATTTCACAATATCCAGACATCTGAAGGAAAAGGTCATTGTGAACAACGCTCACAAATTATGCCGCTCTAACCAAGTAAAAGGTCCTTAAAGTTCAGCCACCAGAACTTGTGTAGTCCATCAGCAAGACAAAGCACAGCTAGAAGATACAATATGGTTCTAGATCATTCTTTCACTAAAGCTGTGTTCTCCAACAATCCATGTATATTACAATTCATGTCCATAATATTCAGATTAAGTGATCATTTTGAAAAATACATTTAGATGCTACATAGTTAGTGATGTTTTCCTCAATACACATAACTGGCATAATCAGAAAAAATAAGACGTTTTGCTCTATTCTGAAAGAAACTTTTGCTGTATATTATACAGTATTTTAGTCATTTAATCACCTGAATCATGTTATTCGGCTTAAGCAGGGAACTAGCTTCACTGACTCTGCCATGTGTTGCCTATGTTACTTGTTTTACAACTATTTGCACCTATTAGTTTATTGAACATATGGTGCTGAGCGATACTGCAAACATAATTAGCAGTCAGCGGGACTTATCTGCACCGATTATTGGGGTCAACATCAAAAGGTCACGCTTTAACCTGTGTGAGCTGTTGACTTTGGAAAAGGTTGTTGCATTTTTATGCCGCATACGTGTATTTCAGACAAACAGACATAAAACAAAGCTAATGGGGTCCAAAACTTACCTGCCAAACACCCACAATAGCGTTAGCTATAAGAATTAGCAATATTACAAAAGGCTCCACAAATGCAGTGATAGTTTCCTCCCCCTCTTCAAACCAGGCAAGTACCTAGAAAATAAAACAAAACAGAAAAATAAACAGCGATTAAAAATGGTCGACTGTCTCTTTAAACTGAACTTCATTCTTGTCATTTATTTATGGAATTCAGGAAGCAAGACCATATAAGGAGATATTATTGATGATTCAATAACTGGAACACTTTTTGCACCCTGAGAAAGAGTGTCTCTAAAATGTAAGGTACGACAGGAGCTTGGGTGTCCCAGCTAACAGGGAACGTTCTCAGAATGTTGGCTAACATTCTCTAAACGTTCCCTTAAAGTTATAAAAACATTTGTGCAGCAACATATCAAAACGTTATTCTTACGTTGTTTGTAGAGCATTTTTAAAATGTTACACAATTTAAAAAACTTGAATAACATTCTTCAGCATTAGGAAAACATTCTTGCAACCTACAATTGTTAGCTGGGGTGCTGCTGGGTGTCTGTGGTCACCAACTACACGACTATACTTATTACATAAGACGTCTTGTGAGTTTACAGGCGGGCTGACAGTGTCCAGAGAGCATCACCGAGTCCTTTATGTAATATGATACAATTATGACACAGCAGCTTTCATCAATCTAAACTCTATGGGCTTAAGTGTACCTGGACCACACAAGACGTCGCACTGGTGAATGCAACAGTCACAGTAACAGTCACGCACAGTCACACCAAATCTAATAAATCAAAAGCACTCACACAATGAGCTTGAGTGCTTTAACGCCTAGCAAAATATTCTAGTGCAAGCAAAAAGCTTCGTCTCTGTACGACGAATTTCTCTTCCTGGAAACTCATTTTTAGGAGGGTTCTCTGGGGCACACTTATTAGCATTTAGCTTCAGACGGTCCATAGCGAGTCTTTGTAATTATTCCCAAAACAAGGTGTTCACTCATTTAGGCTAAACAAACATTTTTAAAACAATGACCGGTAATGTCTACTGCATAGTTAAATACTAGCACATTAAAAAGATGTGCTTACACATCGTTTCTATAATAATAAAATATTCTTTATCACAAAGGATATAAAAGGTAACTTCCCAATTTTGACTTTCCTACATATTGAATTGTGGCACACATGCTTTGTTTTTTTTAATCTTCCTTCAGAATATTCAAAAAGCTGTGCGCTGTTAAAAGGTCTGACAGAAGAGCACGACGCTTCAGCTTGTCAGAAACTCAATCATGAAATGAGATGCCACTCAAAGGCACTCAATTGACTTGAATTATAAATAGCTCTCCTGAGACACAGCTGCGATTGGTTCTGATGGGCTCGTGCACCGAGCTGACTGAACAGAACCCTCATCTCATGGGAACAATGCTGAGTGTTACCGGTTAACAGATCTCTGTGAGGTTAGTGAAGGCAAATGTATAACAGGAGCCGTTCCAAAACCTAGAGAGCCATCTACACAGGCAGCTGCTTTCTAAGCCATCGTTCCACAATATATAACCTCAATATGATTAATTTTGCAAATCTACAAGGCTACATTTACATGTAGAAATACAGTTTAATAGACTTGACTCATGGCTGATTTTTAATAATCTAACATTAGCATGATGCCAAGCTAACAGCAATGTTAAGCAATGTTGTCTTAAATAATACATTTTTATCCCTACTTTTCAATACTAAATTAAACGTGTGTACTATCCACCATCTTGGATTTATTATTTTACTAAGGGTAACGCAATGCATTGTGGAATTGTTCAAGGAACCAAGGGTATGCCCCACACTGCCTTAGCATTTAAACAGATAAAAGTATCTTAGACGGTAGCAGTAAGACCTTTTGAAACAGTTGTTGCACCAGGGGCCTTAAAATCTCGCCTCAGTAGGCAGATCATTAGCGGTTTGGAACAGAGACGGAATAAAACTTGTGTAATGTCACAACATTACAGGGGAATTGCTGGGAAGACGTGCAACGAGCAGCCAATAAGAGAAGTGAATTACTCGCCTTGTAAGCATCTATATTTGAGACACGTCATTTTTCCCCATGCTATATATTTGTCATGTACACAAGCACGCTGTCGTAATTCTCCTCAATGTTGATGCAACAAATAGTGAACTGTCAGCAATTCAACGGGCCTAAATACAGGAAGTCGATGACAAAGTCAGTTTAACATAGTTATTTAACCTCCCGGCCAACAGAATTTACTGTTCTCAGCGAGATCCTTCTAATCCTTCTCTGTCTCGCACCATGTGTCCAATGCCTCCACGAAACATGATCCAGAACAGACGCGCACTGAAGACTGCACCCAGCATTCATGCACCACCTTACATCAACATCTTGTAGCATGATGACAGCGTTCTGTAATACGATCGTAATTTCCCACAAAGCATTTATGGAGCACTGAAATATCTTTCAGCACTACGAGCAAAGAAGTGTGTTTCAGATGTGTCATTACTCACTGCTGTTTCACTCTTTAACATGTCACACAACACTTAGCACAATTTCTCCGACATATATTTGTCCTTGTGCTACAATTACCTCATAATGGAATATGAAACGTTTTAATGAACACAATAATATGGCGGAAACTTTTATAAAAAAACGTATACATAATACATATATTATATGCATTTTACACTGCGAAACTGCAATACAAAAACGAGTTGCGTTTCTGTAGCGCAAATGGTAAAGCATTGTGTTAGCAGCGCAAAGGTTGTGGGTTTGACTCCCAAGGAACACATGTTCTCATAAAAACAATGTATAACTTAAATGTAATGCAAGCTGCGTTGGATCAAAGCAACTGCAGAATGCATACATATAATTTTATATGGTTGTGTCACAACAATGGAACATGACGATTATGCTCTAAAAATGTGCTAAAACAGATGTTTTAATGCTTACAAAACCACTGATTATTGATTATGCTTTACAGGAACAATGAGGAAAATCAGCACACAAAGGCTACAGCCTGGAATAAGACACTGTATTCACAGTAGTTGTCTTCAGGTACTTACGAAAGAAATGCAAGCTGCCAAAAGAAGAATCCTGACTAGAAGATCCTCAAACTGATCCATCACAAGCTCCCACAGAGATTTTCCTGAAAACAGAGACACGTGAATACACGACAACAGAAACCAGTGTGTGAAATGTACATTAAACAAACATTTAATAAAACAACATGAAGATTACCCTCTTCCGCCGGCAATTCTGTGGGACACCCGGCGAGCCACAACATGGAGAGATAAAGAGAAAATGAAGGACATTAGACTCCAAAGTTTCTGTACTGTAAATTCTGCATTAATCTTGAAAACTGTGAATCTAGGACCTCCTATTATAAATGAAACTTGAGAAATGACATACGATGTAAAAAAAACAGGGTGTCTTTATTCACAACTACAGAAAACGTGAATATTAATCAATATTAAGTTTCATTAACATGTTGAATTAAAGACACGCGGGTGGTAAGCAGCGGTGACGTCACGCGCCGTCCTCTCGCACCCATGCCGGCTGATGAAACGAGCACCGCCGCATGTGCTCGCGTGCGTCCGGTCTTTCACGGGCCTAACAACGCTCGATCATCGTTGTGCAATCGCCTCTTGCTTTCTAGTCGCCTCGGTTAGCATTAGCCGGGCCGCGACCGCTCACTCACCGTTCGTTCCCCATTTCTCCTTCTGGCGCTTCACTTGCTCCAGGCCGAGTCCCGTGCTCTCGTTCACGGCGAAATGGCTATAAACTTCCTCTACCGTTTTCGTGTGCGCGTTCTCCATCGTGCACGGATGATCGGACTCTCCAACCCCCTCGAATGGGCTTCTTCGAGCCGTTAGTCCCGAGACCTTCGGACCCACGGAAAACTTGTAGTCAAAAAATGTAGTGTCTCCTAAAGCAAAAGATCGCGATGCTCGCCGAAGGTAATTTTTAGCGCCAGTGCTTAAAATCGCCAATAAAGTGTTTAAACTTACTATCCCAGGCTAATTCAACAAAGAATACACAACGCACATTATAAGCTCGCCGGTGGTTGCGTTGCTTTCAGTCTTTCGTACCCTACTGAGGGTCCTTATGATATGCTCGAATACCGAACGGGTCCCCAAAACCGTCTCTCGTCCTAACTGCTCGTATCTATCCTCGGTTCATGCCGGTGTCCGCAGCTCTTGCACCATCAGCACCAATCGCGCGTCTCAGCTCCGCCACTCGCCTGATACGCACGCACCGCTTTTGCTGGCCGCATGTGGAACGCGCTCATTGGCTGCGCGGACTCCGGAAATCCCGTTTCATTCTTTGACTTTTCTTCGTCACTTCGGTGTGGATCAGCTGACCCTCGTGTCAAGAAGCTTTGGTCGACGTCACTCCAGATGAAGAAGAAGAAGAATATACTGCTGTAGCATTGAAGGATTCTTGTATGCACAAATTTTATTGTCGAGACAGTGAGACTTATGTTCCCTAGGAAGGCGGGCGTGTCTTGAATCCAAGTAGGCGCGAATGGTGCAATAAAACCAAAGCAAACGCCGTCCTGTTTGTTTGTTTGTAGACCTGGGCATGTTGTTACATGTTGTAACTCTCAAGTGTGGCTTTAAATACCTATTATACTTATTTAAAACCACAGTTAAACCACCCTAGTATTCATTAAGGCAGTGGTCAACAATAACTAAGGTAGATTTAATCTGATATTTTAACTACATTAAGACCGCGTTACTCAGTGATTGCTATCAGGATGTAAAGAGACTTTCAACCAGCACAAACAAAAATGTTCCTGGAAAATCACAATATGCAGTTAAGGGTCCAAATCGCAAAACCCTGCATTTCTTTTTTTTAATGAGTGTAAACTTAACTGTTAAAATCAGGTTTGTATTAATTTCCTTCTATAGAGTTTTAATGCACACGCTGTCCTTCACAGTTTCCCAGGCATCATTTGGAGAAAAAGCTTATATGTCGACATAAGAGGTAGGACTGAAAACTAAACGCAGTTTCACAGATGAAAAGGACGCAGGGAAGGCAAATAAGATTAACTAGGACCCTGGGTCTGCCACTATTTTGTGACCCCACAGGCGCAGATAAAAGATATGAAACAGCCAAATTAGTTTTGCAGAAGCTGGTTGTCATGGAGATGTGACATGGTGCTTTTCTGAGTTGCTTGTTTATGTGTCAGATCTGATTCCTCCCGGTATCACTAACAATGTAAACATTCATTAACTGCTCCAGTTTGGATGAGTATTGATGAATACACAACAGGCCCCAAAACATTAATGTGCACTAACACCCCTTGGTACCATGAAAGTTAATATGACTCATTGAAACAGGCATAAATTGAGTTAAATCCATCCGTTTTCACAGTCTGTCACATCTGTCAAGGTTTCTTTAGATGTTGGGTAGAAGGTTATTTTCCTTCAGTACCACTGGTTTGGCTCTCTAGTAACAATATCTTTAAATTTGCCTTTATCTCAACTCATTTATTCTGGATGAAATTAGATATGAGATGTGAGACGGTCCAGATATATTCTCTGCATTCTCAAAATAACATTTTAACGTTTTGGTTACTTAATGGAAACGTTAGGGAAGCGTTCTTACAAAATTGTTAGCTGGGTAGCTTATCTGAGGTTTGCTGAGGTGATAAACAGCCCATTTATCACACACCTCATGACTGACACATTAATTACAGAGACTGTGTGGCTCGCTCAGCATCTCAATGCTGTGCAATGAATCGCCAAGCCAACCTGTTTTCAAGATTTGGATGCGCTTTGTGTCTCCTGCCAGTGTGTGTATTGAGTTCCAATTAGCTTCACGAACCCTTAAATACATTCATTAAAAACTCGCCAAACAATGACGTTCTGTCGTCCTAGCAGTCAGAACTGTGAAATATCTGTAAATGTTAAAAAATATTGTGCCTGCTGTTGTTTTGCAGAGATGACCAGTTCTGATTTAAATGTAAAGGGTAAGTTGAATGGTTTGTATCAGCGACAAGTCGCCCTGCTTACAGGGAACGTTTTCAGAATGTTGGCTAAAGTTCTCTCAAAGTTAGTAGAACTGTTCTTGCATTTGAAATGTTTTTGTTACTAAATAGAAACGTTACGGAAACATTCCTACAAGCTGGGCGTCCCCACAGTTCATGAGTAAAGACACATGTTTCTGTAAGATCACCCACAGGAATGCTTTGTTTGAATGTACCATCACTACTGCGTGTAAGACAGTGGGTGTCGCGTCCACGCTTAACATAAGCACAAGATAAGATATATGACAGATGTCTGGTGACCGCAGTCAGAGAGACAGATCGTGGAGGTACACCATTACACACTGTGTGCCTTCAGGGGACACAAAGCTCTCTTTGTGACCTGAGAATAGGTGTTTATTTAGATCACCTCCCTCTTGTTTGAGTTTATTGAATGTGGAATGTAGTTGCCAGCGACTCTTACGTATAGTCTGTGTTTGGTATCGGTCCCTGGGCTGTGAGCCAAATACTTGCCTTCTATGGTTCTGTATAAAAGCAAATGTACGAGTCTGGCACGCCAGGAAGATTGTAAAGCGCTCAAGATAAAAGATCGGTCAGGATTTTTGTATTAATTCACAGATTTAGGCTCTGCTAAATCTGTTAGGCTTAATTATAGCATGGTAAGCTATTTGATAAAATGAATAAACATCTGTTATATGTTGATGTACCTCTTATTAGCTACAGTCACAATACCTTAAAACTAAACCACAATGCTCTCATTGTGCTTATATCCAAAACGCATGAAATTCATGCGAGCTGTGACTGCCACCTTGTGTAAAAAATAGTTCTCATTGAACCAAGATTTAATATCTCATACTTATCTGTTCCTAGCGCAATTTAATTCTTGTTTTGTTGATTCCTCTCAAGAAAGACAGGGTATAAAGTAAAAGAAACAATCAATTAATATATATATATATATATATAAAAATTTGATCAAATATACAATACACAATAATAAAATTAAACAATACATGAAAGGGAGAAAATAAACCAAAAAGCGTGATTGTTTCTGCGTTATGAGTCACTAAATAGATGTCACCCATATTTGCAGCAGTATGATTAACTCGAGAGGTGGATGTCTCAACACCTACTGAACTATCTCTGTAAACGCTCATTTTGGTCATTAAAAAGCGACATTTTTGGACCTCGCCCGCGGAGCTGACTCGAACGGTGCTCTTGGCTTTAAACTTGATCTTAAACTTCTCCCTAAACTGCTACGCGCTCATGCGATGGTCAATACTGCAGTCTAAGTAGATAGCGTACTTGAGGTTTGAGACACAGCCTTCAGGTCAGCGTCAATATCACGTGTATCTGTTCCCGGCGCATGTGAAGTAGAGCTGAAATATATAGACTTGCAGCACGGCGTGGAGCAACTTTGTCGTTAACATTGAGTTCCGTGTCTTTATTTCGTCTTATTTTCATTATAGCAAATATATAATTTGTTGTAATCAGTTGATTTAAAATGACGGAGCAATCGGCCCTGCTTCTGCGAAAACAGCTAGCAGGTAGGTGGCTAACGGTTAGCATGAAGAGTACAACACATCTTCAGTGCTGTATGTTAACTGTTTATTTTTACACCTTTATAGCACAACGACGTAATGTGTGATGATACCGAGTGTGTCAGTGTTTGTATATAAACTTACAGGGTTCGTATTTGCTGTGGTAATATAATAAGGTCAAAAGGTTTTGCTAGCATACTAGCTGAATAAGTTAGTGAGGTATAAACATGGTGATCGTGCAGCTTTGGCCTTTATTTTAAGTAAATTACCTTTTAAATAAAATTAAGACACGTCTATTTAAGCTAGTTCATTAGTTGGACATATCAGCAGTATAGTTACATTTGTAGTAGGTTATGGAAAGGGTTAACACGTGTTAGACTTTGAAACGTCAATTGATGCTTATTATACTTATTTAGCACCAACACTTTGGAATCAGTACAACTTTTGTGTTCTTGCGGTTTAGATACATTAATGTCTCGTGTGTGTGACCCTACAGAGCTCAACAAGAACCCAGTAGATGGTTTTTCTGCTGGTCTGATTGATGATGATGATATTTATCAGTGGGAGGTTGTCGTGATCGGCCCTCAAGACACGCTGTTGTAAGTACCAACCATTAACAGGTTGTTGGTATTTTGGCTTCGCTACACCAAGACCCAGTTTACTGATCTGGTCTTTTATTCTACTTTGCTGAAACGGATCCAACAAGTGGTTCCTAATGTTTTCTGTTCTCGATTTGTAGTGAAGGTGGATTTTTTAAGGCGCATCTCATTTTCCCCCACGATTACCCACTTCGGCCTCCCAAAATGAAGTTTATTACAGAGATTTGGCATCCTAATGGTGAGCGTGTGTTATTTTAAGGGCACTTGGTCCTCTGTGGCTGGCTGGTACCGACAGCATTCTTTATTCTATACAATATTACTTAACTCTTTTGTAATCACAGTCGCAAAGAATGGAGACGTGTGCATTTCCATCCTACATGAGCCCGGAGAGGACAAATTTGGCTATGAGAAACCCGAGGAGCGCTGGCTGCCCATCCACACCGTAGAAACCATCATGATCAGCGTGATCTCCATGTTAGCCGACCCCAACGGCGACTCGCCGGCAAACGTGGACGCAGCCGTAAGTTCCATTTGTGAAGCTGACTCGCGATGTACCGTAGCTTTAATTAAAGAATGAACGTAACGTGTTTTTGTGCTCGCTTTGCAGAAAGAGTGGAGAGAAGATCCCAACGGGGAGTTTAAGAGGAAAGTCGCCCGCTGTGTGAGAAAAAGCCAAGAGATGGCGTTCGACTGAAGGCCCGTCACCATCACGTTTATTAATCCATGTACTGTGTTATCAGTTCCCATCTTCGTCTTGAGGTCAAACTCGGTAGAAATTTCAGTTGGGTTTGTTTTCCTGTTTCTGTGTTGATTTTAAAACCCATTGAAAGCTTATATCAACTTAACAGTTTAACTGATGTGTTGGGTACATTTTTCGTGTGGCAGTGCTTTTATTGCGTGTATCAATTTCTAACCCCGTCAGATAAACCAATTGTAAACTTTCGTGTGGGGACAGCTTTCGGTTTTACCCGAAGCTCAAAGCCAGACCACCGTGGTTTGATTTTTCGAAGGTGTGAGTTATGGCACATTTTGTCATTGTCAATTTCCCCTCATCCCGTCGTTTGTCTGAATTATTTATTATCTTAATTATGACAAGAAGTACTGCATGACATACCGTAGTGTTGACTCGCTTTTTTAATCTGCCACTGAGCCATCGGTTTTGAAAAGTCTTTTATGCAATTCTGGAGTGTTTTCGTGCGTTTATGGTACCAGTAGAGGTTGACGGTCAGAGCCAATGCTGATTTTCCTCTTCACTGATATGTCAGACAGCCCTGCTCCCTTAAAAGTCAATACCACAGATGTCTCTCAACAGGAGCCATCTCTTATCTCTGCTGCCTTAAGTTGTTGTCCACTAAGAATGGAGAATCGTATTCCGTGATGTCAAGTCTAAACGTCTATTCTGTTTTTGAGCTGGAATCCTCTTTTGGACAAACCAAAAAGTTAGATATTTGCATGAGAGACAGAGAATATTTTTTGTAAGAAGCTCAAAAGCTGTATTTTTTGTGTCTGTAAATATGATGTATTTTACCATAGCTGTACGAGTCGGATCATTTGTTGACGTTCCACCACTCAGTTTTGTAACTTCATTTCTAGCTGTAGCCCGTTTCTGTTCACTTTGTTCTCTATGGCCACATCATGTAATTTCTCATTAAAATGTAGCATTTGTCTCGCGTATCTGATGTTTGTCCTTGTGCTGTTCTGTCCTATTTTGTCTAATGTCATGCAGCAAAGCAGTTACCTCAGTAACCTTCAACGGTGCATACGGTTGTTAGCAACAAATGACTTTCTAAGATATTTGTTTTGGTATTGTACTAATGCAAATGTATGTTTACTGTTTAAATGACAAAACAATATTGAGCAATAAGTTCTTCCCTTTTGATCTGGTATCAGTCACGACTCACTTCAGCTTATACAGTCCATGGCAGCCAATAGATTTTATATGTTTCTTTCTGCAGCAGTCACCTATGCTCTTTGCCTAACAAGTTCGGACAAATAAAAACGTTATTATGCTCCCTATGCACTAAGTGTACTGGTAATATGTCTTCATTTACTGACGAGAGACATTCATTCTCTATAATAAAGTTTATTCGATCAGCTTCTGTTGTAGCTGAAATATGACACGCCGTTAATCAAATACTGTATGTTTGAAATCGCCAGTAAAAAAAGATCTGCTACAGAATCGGAGTAAACACATTCACACGCATTAAAAATAAAAATGAACAGACATTCCAGAAAGATTTCCGCCATACTGACGTTCCAGGAGGGATCCTGAGTCCAGTTTACTGACCGGGTGCTGACAGACTTTTGTTCATGAACTGTCTCTTTACAAAGCACACCCACCACTGAAAAAGACATTGATAATAAAATTAGAACTGAATTATAATTCTGATTTTTGTATTCCGTAGCATGTTATTTAAAATATATATAACTTATACGTTATGTATAAGACATTTGAGGGAAATATTTAGAGTGAATCTCATGAAATGTTCCAAAAATAGGCTTTTTCATGACATTTAAACTGTAGCCTACTGTAAATTAAATTAAAAAAAAATCATAGTTAAGTACACATAATTTGTCATATATGACTCGTTTGCCAGATTCTCCCATTAGTCCTCCTCCAAGTTTCTGAATACATATTCAATAAAACATTAAATGAATGTTTAATGTTGCTTTACCTTGCTTGGCTTGTCTGTCTGAGGGTCAAACACACGGTCACACAGTCTCAGTCCAGTCTCCTGTCGGATCTGTTGCAGGTAAGCCCTCATTGTTTCTGCCCAGAGAGAGAAAACAATACCCAGTTCAGAGACACTGTTACTGAAAGTCTGAGGTTTTAAAATGATTGACGCGACGCACCTTCTTCCTGTTTGTTGGAGGGTTTGGCATACATGGCATTCAGAGGGAATCCGGGTTCTCCCGGGATTGGGAAGTTGGTGATTCCCAGTGTGTACATCTCTTTCTCTCCTTGACCTCTTGAACTGCACTGTAAGTCATTTATGAGGCTGTAGTGAGTTACTTACGGAGGATAAACTAAAAACAAGTTTCTATTAAATTAACCGTAAGGTTTCGGTTCTGCAATCGGTACCTTTTGAAGCTTCTTCAGGCATTCCGAGATGTACAGCGTGGTGTAAATCAGAGTTCGGTCGGCCTCATTCTATCACAAAAGAGTATTTTTTTTAATTAAAAGGTGCAATCTGTAAAGTTGCCTGTAAAGTTAATATGTAGATAAGCACTGACAGCAACATTAACACATCTGTGCAGAACCGGGTAGCAAATGACCAAGACACTGCGTGTTAAGACAAGCCAGTGCATTCCTCAGCCTCTTTTCCACTTCCTGTACAGTCTGCCACACAGTCAGCCATCCCTTACCTTAATTTCATAGTTTTTGAAGAACACATTGGCTTTGAAGTAGTAGATGGCCTCGTCGATTATATCTGTGTCTTTGGCTGAATGTGGAAACAGGAAGAAACAGCTGGTGAGTTTAATACTCTGACCATTTATGGAAGAATCACCGAGGTCGTAAACCTCACAGCACTAACAAAACAAGCACGTAATTCAAACACGTCTCTCTCACTTTCTTTAGCCGCAGGACCCTTAAACTGTGTTTTGAGGGGCAGTAACGCCATATTTCCAATCAGCTTGGTGTCCGCATCCATCAGACTCGAGTGGTACGCCTGCCAGCGAGAAAACAGGATCAATGCAAGAGTCACATAATATTATATCTGTAATACACAAGTTGTTTCCTTTAAAACTACCAGTATTTAAAGACGATCAATGCACGGAATACAGATGTGTCGATCCAGTTGTTTGTATCACGTAGAGACGCAAGAACGCTCGGTTTCTAACATCATAGGTTTTTATACTTGCATGTATATCTGTAGCATCAATGCATAAAGACTTTAAACGCATTAAGGTAAACATTTATAAATAAGTCCGACTAAAATTATGTATTGGTTAGCTATCTTGCTAGAAAACAAGCGTTTTTCTAATACGTTTCTGTTCTATATGGGACACAACCGACTGCATTAAGAGCACACAAATATGCCCGTTATCAATAAATGTTATGGACCGTTTTCTTACCGGCATTTTGGTAAAATATGTCCTAAATCTGACAGGGAAAACGTTAAAAGTCAGCGTTGCCACTCTCCGCTTCCGCTGTCTCACCCTTCACCGATACCGGAAGTTTCTACGTTGGAGATTCTAGTGCAATATCCGGTCACGACCAGTGGGGGCGCCACAGGCTTGTTTGTTAAACATGCTGCCTGTAGAGATTGCTCACTAAATTTTGAAATATAGTTGTAACATAAACGCCAATAGAATAATAAAACACATCACACAGATTTGGCACTTTTATTTTTTACTGCAAAAATAAATATATATACTTCTGAAAAGGAATATGTTTTAATAAAACTCAAGTTAAGTCTGAGACATAGTACTGGTTAGGTTAGGGTTGCATCCATCAGATAATGACATTATGAAAGGGACGTAACTTTTCTGTCATACATTAACATTTTCATGATCCCCAGGTCCTGAATCAGAAGAGCAGAACGCATGCTAACTCAGTTTGACTTTAAAATAAACACGTTTAACATCCGCTTGTTTAAGAATCAGCTGCATTCTGAAAAAAACTGATCCCTTTTTCTTCAACAAATAAATTTGATAAAATAACCTATTTCATTGCCTGGATTTTTACGAACGGTCCAACTTTTCTTGCTACTAACGTTACCTTTCCACTTCCGGCCGGGCCCATCAGCAGCTGTGCATATCGAGGCATTGTCACTGTTTTATCTTAGACAACACGAGATGTAAACGCGTTATTTCATAAAGAAACGCTATACACAATATGTTCACCGGTGTTTACAGTAGCCATGCTTCTTTTCCGTCACCTACGGGAACTCGCCGAGGTCAAAAAGCTGGAGACGCGAGCGCGTTATCGGATGGGATTACAGGTCGTGTCACTTGTAAATATTCCACAAGTCACAGTTCAGGACGCGCGTCGACATGAAGAAACACGTGACATTTATTGAAAGCAACAGCGATAAAATGAGCATGTATGGCAAGACATTGAGGTGAGATCATAAAGTGACATCGTCTCATTCAATACTTTATTTTCGTCTTTATAAAACTGTAGTGGTCGTATCTCATAGACTCTGGTCTGAACAGGTCGTCTAGACTGAACCACGTGGAAGCTGGTAAGTTTATAATAATTTAATTATACGCGCAAATTAATTAGTGTAATATATTAATTTACTGTGTTTATGCTGTTAATAAAACTGCCATGTATGTATGTATACGTATATGTGTGTGTGAACACACACACACACTACATACTAATGTAGTATTTATATACTAATTTAGACCTATAATAATGAATATAAGTGTGTTTGACATATCATTTAATTTGCTTTCTATTTTCTTCACATGCTTGGTCTTAATTTCCTTTATCTTGTGTTATAGTCTCTGCCCAGGTCATGTTCGACTTTGCAAAGCTTACTCATTTTAAACAACTATTATTTTGTGTGTTTTACTCTTTGCTTCTAAAGTAGCTCCTAAAGCATTCCTAGAGCCCAACGCATATACGTGCAACATTTAAACACTTTATTTTTATATGGGTTTATATTATTTGTATTTATAAGGCACATTCTACAGCCACTGATTGCAAAAATGCGAACAAGCGCCCTGTAGGTTTCCATTGGAACTGTGCTGTTCATCTGAACTGGACGCAGAGCCATTTTATCTCCTCAGCAACCTGACAGTTTTTTCCGTACGGCTACAGTAGTGAGCGTTATCTGTGTAAATTACAGAAACGTTACACCAGCATTACCAGAGTAACCAGAGTCTCGGACCCCATTGAGTTACATTCAAAACCAAACAGGCATTCCTAAAATAAATAAATAAAGTCAACCCAGCCGACCGACTACGCCTAAATACAGGCAAACTCATTCTGTCATAAATTATTATGACAACATATAAATATTAAATATTATTATAAATATTGAACTCACGTAACTACAAAGTAACTCCATTCTGATCCATTGTACAATAGTGTTCATTTCACCTGTTATTACGACCAGAGTATCATGTGTACAGTAAACCATTTTCCGGCACTTACTGTATTAGTTATTGTGTTTCTATCTAGACAAAACAACTCTAAGATTTGGACCTCAGATACAGAGACCAGAAAAGAATCGGGACATTAAAACTATTTTTATCCCAAAGACGATGACCGATGCTCCATTTTTACAGGTATTTTGGAATAATATGTGCTTTAAGGATTTCATGTCAAATTTACAATGATTTGTCTTCCATCATGTGCTGTAAATCTGTTCAGCAGACATTAAACTTTGCTGAAACTCATTAGTTGCTATATATAATAAACTGAAACTGACGTTTGTTCCGTTAGCATCCAGGTCTAACACCAGGACAAAAGCGTTTTTTATACAACATAGCCGAGGCGTACAGTAAAGATCACGTGCGACAACTGATCCGTCAACATTACATGAATGTATTACATCGCTGTATCAGGACAGGTGATCGGCTGTCATATGGGAATTATTCTGTCTCTGTTAATAATAATAATAACAATAGCATTGATTAAAATGATATAAATCTTTGTTCTATGGCAGATGTGAGTCCACACGTGAAACCGCACGTGTTGACAACATTCGCCTCAGAAGTGGAGCACGACGCAAACTCTCACACGACGACAACAGAAGCACAACAAAGCGCCAAAGAACATGACAAGAAACGTCTCAACGCGGAAAAAGTCAAGAAAACAACTTTCCCTAAAATTGTCAACCGTCCGAGGTGAGAAAACTCTCCCAAACCAAACACACATCTTGTGTAAAATGGGATTCATGGGGCCGAAGTTTAATTGTGATCCTGCGTTGACCTATCAGAGCGTCTTCAAGACATCCAAAACCAAACAAAGTACAGACAAGAAGAAAGACTAGGATCGGAAAACACGCCTCTTCACGGGGTAAGTTTGCCTCGTTTTTAGGTTTGCAATACACACGTTACTTTATAAGTCTGATATTATGATCATGTCAGGTTGTCACAGTTTTGCTCATATCACACAGCTGTATTTACATTCTCTGAAATGTGCCAAAACTTTCAGAATCACAGCTGTGGGATGCTGACCTTCAGTGGGAGGCCGAGATGGACTCTTACCTCGCTGGACGTATAAGTGGCCTGTCTTTCAATGAATCAGAGGATGAAAATGATGACTTTTTATTTTCTATCTAAACATCCCATCCTCCATTTTTGCCATTAATAACAATAGCATCTAGACTCTTCTTACACATACCCGAGACAGTAATGGCTCAGCTTAAAGTAAAATAACGCTCCAAACATTTCGATATAATATTAAAGTTTAAAAGGTTTTCTTTAAAGTACGCTCGCTCAAATAAATAACATTACGCTGCTTATATAACGCGAGGTTTATTTTATGAAATACGATTGAACATAAACTTTGATAAACATTCGTGGCCTTTAAAAAAAACAAACAGGGCACATATCAAATGAACATGACTGCTTCTTGCTAATATTATGCAAATAATACAACCATTAAACCCTAAGTAACTATACTCTGATGACATAAACAGTATTATATATTACATTAAAACAGCGCAGTGTTATGATACAGCATTTGTAGAGCGGTGGCGTTCCGGTGGGTTCAGGAGTGAGGGAATTGCGGGATAAGCATCCCAAAAGAAGGCACCATCTTACATCTTAAGACTTTTTGTATTCGATTCTCTCAACTTTCACGTCGTCACCGATGAGCTGGTACACGTACGTTACCACCGTGGACGCCTGAATGTCCATCAAAACAAACGACGGCGTGATGTGGCTGTGAAACAGTTGAAATCACAAACGTTCAGTACAAAATCACCTCGCATATATAACCCTCTGGTTGGTTATACAGTGTGAAAGTGCTACATAGTTAATACTTCACCTTTCCAGTGCACTATAGGCCCCTGTGGCTGATCCGGGGTTGATATAAAACTTGTTCTCGTTCTCAAAGGCCTCGAATTTGTGCGTGTGGCCCGAGATGAGAATATCCACGTCCAGCTGTCTCTGAAGCAGGGCAAGACTGGCCATGTCACCCCAGGGTATCACCTGGTGTCCGTGGATCAGACCAATCTTAAACTGCCCCACGGTCACCACCTTTTGCTCTGGGTAATTTAAGTTCTGTCGTTTATAAACAAGAAGAAGCACCAACGCAGTCGGTTAAAACATGCAGAGAAACATCTACGATAAATAACAACGATTTCACGCATAAAACTCAACCTCATCGAAGTCTCCTCGGACTATGTGCACATCTCCAGCAAGCGTCTTCAGGTAGTCGTAGCTCTCCTTCGTGCAGAGATTCCCCGTGCAAAGGATGTGCTGAATCTTGCCCGGCACCAGTAACTTCTTGAACTTGGCGGGTAAAGTGTTGCATCGGTGGGGAACATGCAGATCTCCCAACACGAGGACTAGCTATTGGCGAAATATAAACTAGTTAGTGCACAAACCTGGCTGATGAACTGCTGACTGATGAGGGTGAGGAAAGTGAGTGACAAGCAATGCATTGCTGTCTGAAAAAAGATGCGTTTAAAATGTATGTGAAACATGTTGAGTTTTGCCTTTTGAGTTAATAAATCTGCTGAGGACAAAAATATCAACGTTATCGTTATGAAAAACGTTTAATAGTGCTACATGGTTTTTCTTCAGACAGCAATAATGGTAAAGCAAACATTTTTAGCTGAGAAAAACTGCTGTTTCCGAAAATGTTAGCTCTGTTCCATTAGGCAAATCCAGTAAAATCACTACACCTAAACACAAACTAGTTAAACTGCGTACATACAAATTAAAGTCTAAATAAAAAACAAACAAACAGAAAAAGAAGTATTAAAGAAAACCCAGTTGACCTGAAATACACAGCACACTGAAATACTGTATCCCACAATGCATTGCGCTCAACTTACGATCCACTGTGTTCCAGTGTGAGGAATACTTTTTTGTGATATTCACACACCAGCCCACATACTAGACCCATATTCTTCTATTCTAAATCGAGCTGCAAGCTTATAGTAAAGATTAAGTAGCATTTCTACATAAAGATCACACGGAAATCATACTTGCAAGCTCACTAATGGATGAAGCAAGACAGAGTGCAACAGAAGTGAGAGGAACTGTACTACACCCTACAGCCGTAAGCAACATTAGGGGAACGTTCAGAAAGCACGAGAGGTCTGGGGACGAGGCACTTACTCTGTGACCAGCCTGGAGTGCAGCGGGTGAGGAGGAGCGTGAGGAAGGAGAGGGGGTGGAAGGGTGATCACAGCAAAGAAATACAAAAACAAAACGAAAGTGATGTGAGACGAAAGGAAAACTGAAACAATAAAGTGGACAAAAATATCAAATGGAAATGTTAGATGATTGTGGCTGATGAATGAACAGCAGTTGAGGCAACAGTTAGTGTGAAGCCTGGGTAAGTGT
>JAZGTI010007400.1:0-14308 GCA_036877585.1 Botia kubotai | reverse complement strand
TACTGCCTTCCCCAAGCCATGAGCTACTTTATTATTTATAGTAAAAATGCATGTTTAAGCAGATGGAGCTTATGTTTGTATTGTAGACTAAAATTTAACTCTTCAGTTCTAATGCAAACAACACTGAGAACCATTTTTCTCTATTTTATAGCTATGAGCACTGCAGATGGTAGATTGAAATTGTGTTTTTATAGTATAGCTGCCAAGAAAAGTATAGCACCAGGCTGTAGCACATGCCATTAGAGGCAGAGGCGGAGGAATGATCTAAAAAGTGGAGAGACACATTATAAAACTTTAGTATCAAAGTTTGCCTCATAAATATTATTACCTATTTTTTGCCCAGTAGTGCAAACTGATTCGCTAAAAGGCAGGTATGTGGGTGCTTGCCAGAGTTGGACCACCAACCACTTGCACAATTATTCAGTTTACTACCAAAGTCATTTAACATTACTAAGAGACAAATCACACAACATTGTTGGTATCTGCTCTGAAAAAGCTCAGATTAGCATATGCTGATTAATTATTAGAACACAGGTTAGAACACAGTGATGGAACTTCCAGGAGCACATGTCTGATTATGTACATGTGGTTTCTACAGGTTTTTGGATGGGAAGTTATTAGACATCAATAAAGAGTTCCAGCCCTACTTAGGTCGTGGCGGACGCATCCTGGAGATCCGTACGCCAGATGTGGTGCAGAGTGTGAAGAAAGCTGTTCAGTCTGTGGGATACACTGAAGGAGCTCTACTGGCCCTGGCTGTTATCATCATCTTGTGCTGTATTCCTGCCATTCTTATCGTCATTATCACCTACAGACAGTGAGTGTCGCCTTCATCAGTTCAGAGCTTCTCCAGATCCTAATGCAACAGAAAATCTCACTGGTTTGTTTAATATGAATGAAAATGTAATAACCTCCTTCACCTCTTAAATGACTTTTCTGCTGACAAAGCCCCTGTGGGTGTGTCAGAATAATATTAACCAATGATATCGCAGCCTGGATAAAATCAAATTCCCTACATTATTTCCAACTGAATATTTGGTTTCACTCTCAAATACACAAACATGTAGACACTTAAACCACACCTATCTGTCAGATATGGTAACCCATACCCGAAATGTGACCTCTGCATTTAACCCATCACTGGTGAGGAGTGAACACACACTGCAAGTCGTGAACACGCACACACCCGGAGCAGTGGGTAGCACATTACTGCGCCCGGGGAGCAATTGGGAGTTAGGTGCCTTACTCAAGGGCACTTCAGTTGCAACCCCCCAGTGCTGGAATCGAACCAGCAACCTTCTGATTACAAGTCCAACTCACTAACCAGTAGGCCACAAAATATGAATCTTACTGCATTACATAACAGAATATCAAACCAAGTAGATGCCACAAACATGTCATGCTGGATTTTCCTCATTTTCTCTAATGTTTTAGCACTTTTTGCAATTACTTTTAACCAGCTGTTGACAAGGTAATTTGTAGTGATTTCAGTACCACACATGAAATTTATCAAATTACCAAGGACATGTTTCTAATGGCTGACAACCAGAAATCATCTAAATACTCTTTGGAGATACTGTACTATATGTTTTGCAGCCTAAATGTTTGCTGTCAACCAATCCAGTGTTGTAAATTTGTGCCAATTCTCCATTCAGTCCATAAAAGAAAGGTTATTGTTTTCATGTGCTGTTTGGGAAAAAAAGTGAATCAGTAGGAAGATGCTCTTACTGCAGATTTCTCCACTTAGCAACCAAGACAAACAATGTAAAGTAGTTAGAAACATCCTGTCGTGTTAAGCGGGTTCCCTGTGCTGGCATTTCAGAAAAACATGTATACCTTATACAATCTTTCTGTGCATTTCATCCTAGTGAGCCTTTCAGATAAGCCACATCTTCTGTTTATTCAGCATGACAGAAGATTAATTAAGGTTGTGTGAGGTGAATATGAATGCAGCACAGGGGTGAGTTTTACATTTGGTTCCAGCTGATCTGTGGCACACCTGCAGTTGTAAAGTCACACAGCTGGAACGAGAGATTGAACCAGAGTGATAGAACCACCAGAACTGAGCTGCTGAAACCAGGACCGCTCTGTAGTAATTCAGGCTTCAGTTTGAGATTAATTTAATTGATACTCTTGGGGAACAGAGAGCAGATATTCACATTCCTCATGCAGTTCTGTTGCTGAAGTCCAGCACATTTTTGCAGTGTTTTTGATACTGTTGTGAAATCAGTCTTGTTTCCCTGTTGTTATATGAGTCATCATCCAACATCTCTCTCTCTCTTACTTTTTTCCCACAATGCACCAATGTCAGATTCAAAGAGTAAGTATCTTACTGACTCTCAGACATGCATTCAGAATGATACATTAGTTAATTCTTTAAAGAATAGTTCATAAAAATTAAACCATGTCACTATTGACTCACGAAACCTTACAATAATTATATGTGAACATTCAGACATTCACCTTTTGTGTTCTCCAGAAAAAAGAAACGTGAATTTTAAACTACACATAATTTAAACTATTACGTAATCATTTCCCTTCTGTCAGGTGTCTAGTCTTTTTACTGAACAAAAACAAAAGTATTCTTAAAAGAAACATTAAGATGTTTTCAAGTATTTATTTAAAAGTACTAGTTTATTAATATTACCGTGGAAAACTTTTTAATTTGTGAAATAATATAGAAGAGTTTGATTGGATACACAGACTTCAACATCAGCAATGGAAGATATAGAGATTTTTCTTTTCCTTTTTTAAAACTGATAAGCCTTTTTATTTTGCTGTCTTAATCATGTACAATTATATAGTTAGTTGCGTTTCATTATTTGCATTTATCATTTTTCTTTCCTCAGAACAGACCTACGACCCAATTTTGGGTCATTACCCACGGATCTAATTTATTGTACCAACATTATCTGAGAACACTAACACAAGGTTCAGGGAAGGACAAAAGTGTGTTGATTTATCAGAAAAGATCAGAATGTTTAAAGAAAATCTGCTCTGCTCTATGCTGTCAGGAGTTGATTGCAAGATCCTTGTAAAATTTCCATTTGTATCATAAAAGAAAAGATAAAACCAGAGGAAATCAATACAGGAGGGGTTTTGTAAGGAGAACACATTGCGCAATTACAAACCAAAACCAGCTCACAGACAGTCAATACAGAATAAGACAACATTAAACTTTAAAATATTACTCTTAAAATGCAATAAATAAAATGTGCTTTTGAAGCTCTTTTAAAGGGTCTGTTATGCCCTTTTACAAGGTCTTGATTTTGTTTTTGGGTGTACTAAAATAGATTTTCATTTCTTACTTTACTCAACAAGACGGCAGGCAGAATGTGCAAAAACAGCCAGGATCCAAATGGTTCTACCAGCTGGAAAATCTGGAGGTGCAGCCACCAATAATCTGTATGAAGAACTGGGTGACAGCACAATGTAAGTTCAATAACTTCAGCATTTGTTTGTATTGTTGCGGGTCATTGACTGATACAGAAACGTATTGCATAACGAATACAATTAACATAATTAATATAATTTGCATAATTATTAATACAATTAGATTCTTTGTTTAACACAATTTTGTGTTACTGTATGACACTATACTGTAGTATATGTTACAGTATTCTTGTTCTATTACAATCTTAGCAGATATTTTCATAAATATGCACACAAGTGAATGTGCTTTCCTTTATCCAGTATGGACAATGCAGTATGTCAAACAAGTAGGATATTCGAAAACTCATGATAAAGTAGAGGAAAAATACTGGACAATAAAGATGACAGACAGTTTCTGTCGATATTCTGACGTGTGCAACCAGTGGACACTTTCAAAAGAGCCGAGAATACATCAGATTTGAGAAGCTGGAATACAAATCTCAACAGCTCTTTTAAGTGTTGCAGGTACCAAGAAAGTTGATCCTCATGGTACATTGTATATGTAACAATACTCAAGAAAATGGTTTTGATGAAGGTTTAAACAAGAGAGGGTGAGAAGGTTTGCTGAAATAGGAATCACTGTAAAGAGGCTTCACTAGCAGGTCAAGCAAACATCAGATGCACTCTGAAGTAGAATTTTCATATGATTTTTAACGGTATATTATGTCACACAATGGCCTTATGATTCAAATTCAAAGGGAATATTTTGAATATGACACAAAACTGCTATAAGCAAGATTGCCGCTCATAAAAGTGTGTGGAAAATTAACTCTAATTTGAGTAAATGAACATTTTAATTTGGTCATTAAGATGCTGATTTGATGCTGAGAGGTTTTGCACTAATTAGTTGTGTTAATAAATAGATATGATTTAACATAACCTTTAGCTTTTGTTAGGGCTTGGCAAATTTACAGTGTCATGTTGATTAACTCTCAACCCGAAGACATTACAGTCATTCTTCTTGTCTCTCAGCACCTTAGAGACAGTGTGACACATCGCACAATATAAATCTGTGATATACATATATATCACAGGCTTTGACAGTGTGTGTGTGTGGGTGTGTGTGTGTGTGTGGGTGTGTGGGTGGGTGTGTGTAAAAAATAAACATTGAGCCTTAAGAATAATCCAAAGAACAAGATCTGTTATGGTGATAAGCAAAACTTCAGGCATGGTGCCAAAGTCACTAGGTTTCGTTCAGATCAACACAAAACATTTCAACTAAAACAGCGGTGTATATTTTTCTGGTGTTTAGGTGTAAGTGCAATTGTCCTATTTCTTGTTACATCACTGTGACTGGTTGTTTGGTTGGTGGACAGTGAAAAAGCATTGATGTTGATGTGCAAATGTGGGCACCGAGACATTAATCTGCCCATGATCTGAACTCTCACATAAAACTCATTTATTTCCCTCAAATATTTTCTTTTTCTGTCCTTTCTTTTTCATTTCTTGGATAGCAGACCTAAGTAAGTAGACAGATTTCTATCCTGTCAAGTGTAGTGGACAATCTATAGTAATCTATAATCTGTAGTGTTATTTAACTGTTTTTAAATTAATTGTGTTTTTTTATGTAGTGTTTGTCAGAAAGCTAAATATTCCTTCCTTGCAATTAGTTCACAAGCAATGTAAATGTAGACAGTTGTTATTGTCTTGTTATTAAATAAAATATCCTGATCAGTGATTGGTAGTAAATTAATATGAGCTAGTACTTGTGTTAGTGGCCTTTAATGAAACCTGGGTGTTTGCATAGGATTTGGCCAACATTGCATTGTTAGCACTCTAGTCATCCCAAGTAAGTGCTTTTCATAGCGAGCTTCTCTCCCACATCCCGACCTACTGTCTTTTGCTGTTCACATCCGTTGTTAAGCCAGTCTTTGTGTCTCTTTGCGGATGTGCTGATAGCAGGACTAAGAGGTGCGTTCTGAAGGAGGGAGATCGACAACGTCTCATTAGCACATTTGCCTCCCGTGCCATAGCTGCACACAAACAGTCTACCGCTAATGGAATTCTGCTGAATAACTTGCCCAGGTCAGAAAGCAACATCACCTTCCTTTCAGATGAGAACCCACTGACTACTACCAACCCCCTGTACCATGATGATGCCACCCTCAACAGTCCTGAAAATCAACGTCGGAAATACCTTCTGGGATTGTATTCACCCAACATGAAAGATCTGCATAAGTCCATCCTACGCTCAGGTCACTCCTGGACTTTACCCTCTAGGCTGCACAAGTGGGAGACTAGTGATGCCCTACAGAGCAGGAGGGTAGTGATGGACCCAGTTCAGTGGGAGCTGCAGTTGCTTAATCTTAAGGACAGTAAAGAAATGTTGGATGGATTTGAAGGGTTTATGGGTGAAGACCCAGAGCCAAAGTTGACGGTCAAGGAACAGGCACGACAGTTTGAGCAGCAGGCTCTTCAGGAGGTGAGACAGAGGCAAGGCCAGGACTCTCGTGGGTCATTGTCTTCAGAAATTATTCTGTCTGTTTTCGAGACCCCACAGTCTTCAGTCACAGGACATAACAGCAGGCCTCCAGCCATAATCATCACCCAGAGTGACGGAACACCTCCACCAAGTCACAAGCCCACACCACCAGTTCTACGGAAGTACAGCAGAATGACCAGCTGTCCTGATGAAGAGTCCTATGAGGTCAACGTGGAAATCATACCCGATCCTCCAGATATACCAGCCCCTCTACCACCATCACCTCCTGCATGTGCATCCAGTCCCCCTCCTGAGTATATTCCTGACCCTCCATCTCCTCCGTCTCCTCCAGCACCTCCCCATCATCCTCATCCTACTCCTCCACCTCCTCCACCCCTCCCTCTGCCCTCATCCACGTCTGTTTCCAACCCCATGACTGCTTCTCCATTCGTCCTTCCTCCTCTTCCTTCAGTCACCTCCCTGCGACCTGTGTCCTTACGCCCCACACCACTTTCACTTCCGCCTGAGCCAGAGCCTCCCAAGAGGGAACTCAAGGGGATCCTTAAGAATATCCAGAACATAGCAGATATAGAGAAATCCGTTGCCAACATGTATAGTCAAATAGATAAAAAGCAGTGTCCGCCAAAGATTGTCCTCAAGCCACAAGTGTCTGCTGAATCAGAGGCTGGTGAATCAGAGGCGGAGCCTGTACAGGAAACACCACCAGCCCGGCCGAATCCAAACATGAACTCACTAGTGGAAGAGCTGGAGAAACACTTTCCCTCTCAATCCACTGTCCTGTGACTCTCTCTGTCCGTGATGTCACAGTATTACTCATTTAGGACTGTTCACAAAGGACACATTATAGCACTTAAATAATAGAATAAAACATTAAAAATGGAATTGAACAGAGTTGCATTAATATGTGCATAAAGTATATTAATGACGTAAACACTACCATATGTAAATTTGCTCACCTGGCCCCCATATTTATTTGATTGGTTCATTGTATTAAACTGACACAGATCCACTGTCAGTTTGAACTTATAATGTGTCATGCTCAAGATATTGAATTCAAGCCCATGTCTGAAAAAAATCTATCTGGCACTAATATAGTCAGAATGCCTTTGGTGATTATTAATGCATCTTTGTCATAAGTCTTATCGATATGTTTTATCATACTGCAACACAACATGGTTGTGTGGAAGTGTTTGTTCTTTACAGTTTTGTAAATTATTACATTTTAATTTGGTCTACAAAAGTTGTGAAGTGTGTTTTATTATTTAGAGAGTTCAGCACTTACATTATTTATACAAACATTTTATTTAACTTTTTCAAACTTATGTTGTAGTTCACAAAGACTGTTAAATACTCATAGCTGTTCTCTTACTCATAGGCCCTAATGTTGGACCTTAAGTTCCCATCACTGGTTGGGATAAATGTCTTATATAAAACTTTTCTCTGAGGTAAACTGCTTGCCTTCACCTTTCATCTTTGTTTTTCTCTGTCATTGCTCTGTCTTGTCTTAGCACAGCATCTGTGACCAAATTTACACTGGCAATTATGATTTTTTTACCAATATCCTACATGTAACAAAAACACATATGAGATCTTTAAAATCTGATTACTAGTTATCAGACCGAAATTTCAACAAGTTTTTTTATTTACCTTTTACTTATTGTTGCTTTTTAGTTTCCATATTGTTACTTGATAGACATGCTAGTTGCAATCTGATTTCTCTGCTGGGCTTCAAAGCACTGAACAAATATTATTTATGCAACTCACTGGACATTAAGGGTTTACTTGTGTGACCTGCTGATAGCGTGTCCCAGACCTGCTTTGAAGGCACAGCACGTAAACATTAAGTTAGGTATAAAGCAGGGTTTTCAAAGTGTGGGGCACACCTCCCAAAAAGTGTACTAGCGGAGGTGCGGATAGGGGTTAAAAAATGTGCAGTGGGGAAACAATTAAATGCCACATTTGTTCACAAAGCAGCAGAATACAGTTGTCAGTCCTGTATAGGGGGTTAGGTTGAGACTCCACCACTGTACTGCATTTTCGGAACAGTCAATCTTTTGACACCAAACAGATGTGCTGTAGTGCAGTATTACGACTGTTTTAGACAGATAAAAAGCTGGAGATCATTCTTTCCTGTGCTGGTTGACTGCATCATTCAGAGAAACCCAAAGCGCGATGGGCTTTCTATCTGTCTGTAACTAGCACTACACAGACAACAAAGAGAATAAAGGTGATGTGGATAAAACAGTTATATAAACTATATCAACAGAAAAATACGCTTCTTGACAAGAAAGAATTATGCAATAACGCTATTCCAAAGTAATGCAATACAACTTTTAAAGCAATTGTTGTTGACAGCATTTGCAGCGCACAGCTGAATCCCTGCTGTCAGTGCACCGCCACAACAACAATTGCTTTAAAAGTTGTATAGTTGTAGTTATGTAGTGCTACAGAGCATCGGCAACTCTCCGGTATTAAAATACAGCTTGTTGCATCTGAGTGTTGTGTTTGTAATTTGTGTCAATTCACAGACTGAAAATTGTAAGTAAATCCAGCTATCAGTGCAGAAACACTGACAGTCTAAATGTTGCCAAAAGCACATCGCTCACTAAGGTAGGTAGTAATTATGTTTTATCCTTCTGTATGAAACTAACATTGTTTTTGTTTCATTATTTTCAATAATTTAGTGATAAAAATGATAAAAGGCAGTAAACAATTGTTTGACAATTACCAGTTGGTGTGTGGGGGTCATCATTGTGCATATTGGCTCAAAAGGGAGGCCTACTATCTTTGACTTTGAAAACCCCTTGGTCTAAAGTGAATGTAAATAGGCGGGGAAATAAATCAGGCATGTGTCAAACTATTGAATGTTTGAATTGGGCCATGCAGAGTAAATGCAGCAGTGACACCAGATGCATCAAGGTGTCACTGCCTTTCAAAGAGTGTCATGTAGTACCTGCTTTGATGCCACATGAAAGCAAGTTATGAAGAAGCACCCTTGATGTGTTTAATGCAGAAGTGACAGTGTCATTTTAAGCTGCACTTCAAAAGGTGACAGTTATTTTTCAAGTGTGACTGTTAAAAGAGACACTAAACATTGTCTCTTTCAAAACAAGTATTTGCAGAGAGTTTCTGTGCTGAAAGGACTACAGCGGCACAGAAAGTTCTAATGTTAAACGCTCCATGACTGTTCACTGTGTAGGGCACCTAAGAAGTAACTGTTGTCAAGTTTCCGGGATAATCAATTTAGCCAATGAAATAAATAAATCAATTTAAAAATAAAATAAATTAAAAAAATTAAATCAGTTTAGTGTGTGTGTGTGTGTGTGAGAGAGAGAGAGAGAGAGAGAGAGAGAGAGAGATTGTGTGATTGGTGATATGTCTTCTTATGCAATAAATGTTTGTCCAGTCCATGCTTTAATTATTATAGTGCTAATGAATTTTACACCATTGCATCCAATTTCTATCAACCTTCAGCAGAGCTCAACTCTGTGGCCTGCTGCAGTGTTTTATGAACATTTTGCAGAATCTTTTACTGTGGTAATTGTCCTTTATATTAGGACTGATAGTCTTTAAAAATTCTACACCTGTTCTAAAACTTTAACTCTCAGCATTAATTAATTTAATACTAAACTGCTTCACTGTCAGACTTCATTCAAACTTTGTTTTAAAGTTTGAAAATCTCTTATTGACCAGCATTGTTAATGTGGCTGTTTAAGAGACACCCATTACTAACAGGTGCATAAAATCAAGCATACAGCCTTGCAGTCCCATTAGAGAGTCATTTTTAACAAAAGAATGAGGTGTACGTGTTCTGTTCTAGCATTACAGTACCCTTCATATTTTGTGCGGTGTCAACAGCATCACTTTTGCATGTCATGCCATAATATGTTTATATATTATGTGGTGGCATCTGCCATCATGACATACTAGCGAACTTCAGACTTCCCGAAGTGTCATTTTAAGACGTTAAAGTACTTTCTCTGATCCCAGCGAATCCCAGGTTGATTCTAAGAAAACAATGATTGGTCAGAGGATTGTTGTTCATTAATTAACATGAGACTTGGCTTGTAGTCCAAATTAAAGATTTGCGTAAACAACAAAATACATCAAGCTGGGATTTGAGGCTTTGACTCTTTGACATATATCTGAATATCAAGCCCTTTGTTAGCTTGCCGCTGCTCAGCAGTCATATTAGCATAATTGTTTTAATTGTATACAAGGTAATATATATGTTTAATTTATGGCCTGACTCATTATTGTACCTGTAAACACATTCGCATAGGGAAAGTCAACAAAACAAAAGTCCCCTGAAAGTCACAAATCATAGTTAAGAGATAAATCTTTATTTGAATCCCTCATTATGCCACATCAGGGAAGAATTGCAGTAATTTGCTCTTGCTGATCTGCTTCCTGGAGAGAATTTTAATTTGCTTCTCTGTGAGTGCAGCGGCTGTGACTCTAGCAAACACTGGCCCGTCTCCATCTTCTCACTCTGTGCACCCCTAACACACACCTAATAAAGTGTAATCAGATGTTTTATCACATGATGTCTTTGCGTGCCAAGCATCGCTGCAGATGATAGTGTCTAATGTCATTAGTGCCTTCAGGGTGTTTAACATTCCACTGACTGATACACAAACTGCTGAATGCTGACCGGTCTCCAGCTTTTATACTTTATGGAAATGTCAGTTTCTTTTTTTTTTTTCGAATCAGAGGTGATAACACAAATTTATTATGAGCTCTTTGAGACCTATGAGCTCATTGTCTGTGTTCTTCACTGCTTTAGAAAAGTCATTTTGTGGAAGTAAAGCTGGTGAGATGAGCATGTTCTCCATGGGTTGGAATCTGATTCAGGTCATTTCCTGATCCCTCCTGATTCATCCTCCTATCCCTTACTTCCTGTCTCTTCTCCAACTGTCCTACTTAATCAAGGCATTAATCAAGGCCATAAATCTAAGCTAGAAAAGTCATCTTAGAAAGTGGTACTAAAGACAACCAGAAAAATAAAAATTCATCTTTACTCTCAAAGAAAGTTTTTTCACATCAATCTACTGTTTATGTTAATCCACACACACTTACACTATTCAGCATTATTTATCAGAGGGAACCATAAAAAGGATTCATTGTCTTTGTAACCTCATCTCAAGGAAACTCTCTCAACTGATCATCATCTCATGCATTTAAATCTGTTAAATATTTGAAGCCTTGTCACAACTGACAGCCCAGTTTTACATACAGAACGTTAAAACACTTTCTAGATATTAAATATCAAGGTTTTATCATGATAATCTCACTGACTTTATTTCCGTACTCTTATCTCCTCACAGGAGAGGCTACGGCCAGCAGGAGGTATGTATTTTTATTCCTTTGAATTGCATTGTGTTTAAACAATGTCCCATCTGGAGACAGTTTTATTGGCCATCATTTTTATCAGTTGATGCTGTTTGATAGGAATGATGATAGAGGAGGAAATAACTATTTGTCAAGATCTCGAGATCTTTAAAATTGCTGAAGGCTGGATCTGTCAGTCAGAAGTTTGACTTCCTGATTACTTCTTTAAGAATATTTATGGTCTATAGAGGATTTATAAGTGCAAAGCATGTTTAAATAAAGCAGTAAGCACAGATTGGCTTTCTGTTTTTATAAAACTTAAAACTATGAAAGTCACCAGTATATGGTTCGTAATTTTACAACTCTGGAATACTTAATTCTAATTGGTCAATCATAACATTCTTAGGTCAGAATTTTTGAAATGATAAATCCTATAATTATAATTAATTGTTGTCCCAGGCCATGTAGCTGTTATTTTCTTTAATAAGCGTGACTCTTATCTGTGGCTTTAATGGCCCTTTATTGTTTTATTCTCTTTTTTTTGCTGTTTAGTATTAAGTTGTGTACATATATTATTTCTATATATATTGAGTCTGACCATATAAAGTGTAATTTTTTTAAGGACTTCAGTAATTTGTATATTTGTATTATGGAAAGCGTTTACATTCTTTAAGACAATTTGAACGAAAACTTGTGGAATGATTTCTTGCCTCTTTTGCACTAGATATTTTCTTTCAAAAAACACAATGGGGTCCAAAGTCTGGCATCAGATTTAAAGTACTGTGATTTTTATTTTATACTGAAAGTATAAGGGTTTAAAAATATCTAAATTGTTTTGTAGTAAACTTGTACTGTCTATGATCCTGCACACTTTTTATGTTAGAAATCGATATGTTTGTGACATTGATCAAGTGTACCAAAGATTAGATTGTCCTTTGAAGCACACAATATTGTTATGAAGATAATATAATTTGTGATGAAAAATATTGGAAAAATGCCTCCTTTTCATTAGTGGTCTTAGACTGGACCTTATTGTGTTTATTTGATTCCCTACCATTCACTTCCACACAGATGTAGGCATGTAATATTTCTTCTTTTCTCTCCTCTTGTTTCTGCATGTTGTGTAGCAGCAGCAGTTGCTTCGACCTTCCCTCTTAAGACCAGAGGTAGCACATCCCTCTGTTTTTCCTGCTGTCTTTTATCTCTCTGTTGTACTTACCATCTTACAGTATGTTGACCGATGACTGATAACTACAATGTTCTCCTAATATATAAATACATAGCCCATGTCATTTTCTGCTTCACAATGGTACAAGTTTAAAACATATATGAATGTTTTCTGTTTTTTTTTATTTATTTTTTAAATGGTTTTCACCCTTCCAAAAAAATGCCTGTGTCACGTAGCTCTTACCGAACAAATAAATTCACTCTTTTTTATGCTGTGCAGCAATTTCATCTGACTTTCCCAAGGATTTTGCCTTGAGCGATGCACTTTCTGAGTTATAACTCTTTGCTCTGACCACAGGAACTCTCGATGGAGTCTGGCATCGACCCAGGACAAGACTATTATACACAGGATTACTATAATTATGACCATGGGTGAGTGTTCATTCATCAGTCCAAATGTGCTGCTGCCTCAGCTCACATCTTTTAGATGTAAGCCAGATTTGTCTGTATTATTGATCAGCTTCTATGATTGTTAGTGTTTGTATTTAACCTCTGCATAATGAAATTTCCTGAAACATTGTTGATATCAATTTGTGTCTTTTTATGACGGGATAATCATTCACTATAAGGTTGTGGGTTCGATTCCCAGGGAGCACAAGCACTGACAAAATGTATAACTTGAATGAACTGTAAATCGCATTGGATTAAAGCGTCTGGCAAATGCATAAAATGTAAATGTAAATAATTATGTAGCATAAGAATTGTTCATATGACAATCAGAATGAGCAGAACATATTAAAAGGTGCTGTAAAGGAATGGTTGAGGATTTCCTGAAAGGCCCCCAGGGAAGAGGATGGTAATTGCTGAAGATCAAAGGCATTTCTGAGCAAAGAATGATGCTATCCAAGATTTCTTTACTGTCTAATAGGTCATACCAATTTGATTGGTAGAAACCCCCTCCTAAATGTTAACATCTAAGTATACCATGGATGAAAGTAAAGCCTTGCTCATCCAATAAACCCTTCCAGGTTCAATAAATCCAAATGAAACCTGCCACGTCAAAAGCGTTTGTAGTAGCTCTGTGCGGCTACTGAGCGTCAGTATAATCCTGAATTTCAGCCTGTTTCCTGTTAAATGGTTGGCCCCCAATATCTTACTGCTCTTCAGTAACACTCAAGCTCCTTAATGATGGTCTGCTTTGACCTTTCACATAAAGTTTATGGGAAAGTTCTACTAAATTTTACTTATTGGATTTGCCATTCATTACTCTGTCCCCATAAGTTTCATAAGAGTTTTAGTTTTGCTTTTTAACTTTTCAGAGTCATTTATGGTTTTTACAGCCTCTTGCTCTTGTGTTTTATACTGTTATTGTGACACATCTGCAAAGGTTAATGCCAAAATGACTGGATGATCCTGAATGTCATTATGTTCTGTGTGAAGATTCTGTTGGCCTTCAAACACATCTGGGAGATAGAAATGTTTGTATGCTCCTAGTATGGTAATGAATCCCTCATGCCTGTCTTTCAGCTATGACTTACCTCAGTATGGGAGCCGTCGGAAGCTGATCTCTCCGACAGGGATGTATGATGAATACGGAGAGGTGATTATGGAAGACGACGGTAGTTACTACTACAGCCCACATGAGTCTGAGGGAGAGGTATCACTTATCCTTACTTTATCTGTGTTGTTTAAACCAGTACAAAGAGGTGTTATTAAGTTATACCCTGCCCCTGGCTTAGAGCCCTTTCACATGGCTTCAATGCGCTTTTCAACACCACTGTGACCACCACATAAGAAGATTTACAGATATCAAGTATCAAGAAAACCTGTGAGGTGCACACAGTAAACAGTAAAAACAGTAAACGCAATAAACATGTATTTGAGCATAGAAAAGTCCCAACAATTGTGTTATGAATCACAGAAAAAGAAAAAAAC
>JAZGTI010007399.1:0-21707 GCA_036877585.1 Botia kubotai | reverse complement strand
CACACACACACATCTACATGCACATACACACATATCAACATGCACACGCACACACACACTTACAGGGCCATGCCGAACTGCTCCAGCCATTTCTTCTTAAGCTCCTTGGTTTTGAAGAAGAACTCAAAACCGGTTTGACCCTGATTGTGTGTGAGGTAGAATCCATGAGACCACTGGAATACAGTAAGAGCAGAGCATTGTGGTTACACATGCACAACACACACACACACATTAAACACACACACACTAAACAGACACACGCGTTCTCAAGGGCTATAAAGCATCAAAGACGCTTTAGATGCGAGGCTCTCTGCAGGCCGCCTGGTGTGAGGGGGTCGCTGTTGTTTATGCAACGCTGACAAACTGTCATTACTAAATCTAGCACGACCATCGTTTTATTGTACGGCTATGATGTCACATCTGTTGTACACAGTCTTCTAAAGTCACACAAGAGGTTTGTGTGAGGAACAGACCAAAATTTAATTCATTATACACCAATTATCTTTCTTTTCACCCAATGCTAGCATCAATTTTAGGTGTACTGTTCCTTTAAGAGAACAGATTTTTTTTGCATGTGCAAAAGTCGCCAATATACGGTGTGGATGGCAGTTCCTGGTCGTTGCTAAGGTGTTCTAGGTGGTTGGTTTCCCAGGTCAAAAGTCTCTATTGTATGTTGGTCTGTCCTCTATATATGAGTTTGCTCTCTTTTTTTATTGCAAGTCTAAGGTAATGTTTCACCAATTTAATCATGGTTAATCATGGTTAGAACACACATTATACACAACAGTAACAGTGACCTTAGCAAACAATGCTAAAACCTGCAGCATCATTTCCTAATCAATCTCTCACTCTCTCACTGACACACTCTCTCTCTCTTTTACATGTAATATTAACAGCATTATCTAACAAATAATTGTTCTGGCATGGCACCATGTAATGTATTATCACGACCCACATCGTGTTTCCTCATTTAGCTGTACCTGATGTCTGCAGCGTTCGTTAGCACTCACTAGACAGCTTTTAATAGGAAACACCATCTGTGCCAGCGCAAGCTGCTCTACTGCGGTAAATGACTACGACACGGGCGCATAACGGCACGCCCAGCTAACCATTTTAGGTTGTAAGAACATTTCCCTAATGTTTCCATTAGTAACAAAAACATTAAAAATTTTATTTTGGAAGTTCCAGTTTTTTAGATGTTGTATTAACGTTATTGCTTGGTTATATGAATGTTATTCAATTACGTAATGTTTTTAAAACGTTTCACGAACTAAATATAAAATATATATCGCAAAAAACACTCTACTAACGTTACTGCGAGAATGTTTTAGATACTTTGACAGAACGTCTAGGGAATGTTAGCCAACGTTCTGACAATGCTCCCTGTTATCTTTCGCGGCTGCAGACCTTTCGGTTCTCTCTGTCTGAGGTGGGGTTGTTGGTGATTTTGAAGGCGTGGAGGTCAATGACTTCCTTCATCTCGTAGTTGTCACCCCGTCGTTTGCATACGATCACGGCGGCGTCGAACAGGAAGATGTGCCTGCAGCAGACGAGAAGATCAGAGGCAGAACACAGAGCAGAGCTGCCCGGTGACCCCTTCATAACTCTCAGGCTTTAGTGAAGACTGTAGTGTGTAATCATCTTACCTGTCTTGTTTGGCTCGTTTGTCGACTGTAGCTACTCGCACTTCGCTGTCACCTTTTGGTCTCCCGTAGTTACGGAGAGACTGATTCTGCAGAACACAAAGACGGTGCAAATGTAAAACAAACAAATGCTGGTTTTCAGGATGTGTTCTTTATCACTTCATTTAGTGGGCATTCATGCGATCGGATGTGATGTTTTAGCCCTAGAAAAAGACATTATTCTTGTGTCCAATAAATAATGGTGTGTTTTTTAAATATATATGTGATAGATAAACTATTTTAAAAGATGTAGCCCTATGAAGTATCTATGTTTTGTTAGTAAGCTGTAGTGTAGCTAGCTAATTTTTCAGTTGGGTTGCAGGACTACAGTTTAAGTGCTGCAAATTACGACCAGTCTGTTAGCTTGTAGCTTTTAAAGTATCTGTTCCCGCGCTGCTCTTTAAGATATGTGAAGCATAAGTTCTGGCTTACAAGGTTTTCTATGGATTTCTGGTACTGGTCGATTTCTCGCAGAGTCTCGATGTCTCTCTTCACCTCGTTGACATATTGTGCCAGATCCTGCAGAAACAAACGGAAAGAAACAAACATTTAGCGTGCAAAGACTTTGAGCTGGTCGTAAACAAGGAAATCTTTCTATATCTGTGCTAAAAATAACTGAATTTCCCAGCTTCCTTATTGAAAGTGTCTCGTGATGTTTTCGACTGGTTTCCTTGTAAAAACGTAAAATTAGATTTAGCGTCCTAACGGGGAGGGTTATTTGTCGAATGTCATTCCGAACACATTCCCGCGAATGGAGTTTAGCGATTCATTCATCATCGCGTATCCAGAATAATCAGAGGGTGGGGGGAGGGGCCGGCTCGCCCACCACGCGGATCTTTAGGGGGAGCGCTTGAGGAGGTTAACCGCGTTAGCCTGATACCCCAATCAATGCTAAGTGGCTAATTTATCCGAATGAAATCATCACAGCCCACTGCGCAATCTGCACAATCTTCTCAGCTTGATTTGCCTCAATTAAGAAACGGTTACCTGTCAAGATGCATCCGCCACCATCTTGATCATCCGCGAGTCGAGAGCGCCGCGCTGATTTAAAAAAAAAAAGCTTTTCTTCAGCGAAACGATTAGAAACGCTGATGCCCTCACAGCAGCTAAATGATAATGAAATACACTGCTGTTGTGATTTCTAATTGAGAAGGGCTTCTTGTGATATGTCAGAAGTTTGATATTAGTTGATGACAAGGTTATCAGTTTAACATGTTGGAGAATGTAAGACAGCAGATAACAGGGTCTATTTGACTAATCTAATCTGTCATCTAATCTGACTGTTCTCTCCCCTGCTAAAAAGACCAGTTTAGACCAGCATGAATTTCCACACTGGTTCAGGGTGAGGTACGATTGTTAATACTGGTTTTCCTCTGGTCTAGCTGATGCAACCAGTATGGCTTTTCTGGTAAAGTTGGGCGGCCAAGGAACTTTTGCAGGTAAACTATTTGGTATTTGGTTTTCCAGAAAATGTCAGTTTGGCTTCAACATAATAAAGAAAAGTACATAAAGTAACCTGCAATTTTATTTCAAACTGTTTCAAACAGAGATGGTGATACAGAGACCAAAGTTAGTTTGCAGCTTTAGGAAGCTTAGTGGGAACACCAGAAAACCAACATCCCATACTGGTGACCCGCGAACAACATGCGCTGGTATTTTTAACCGGCTCGACTCACCTTCATGGCGTCCAGCGCTTGTCGTAAATGACTCTTGTCTGTTGCATCATGGGTGTGTTTTACCAGCTCCTGTGAAGATGAACATGAGATATCAGATGACTGATCTGTGTTGACTCTCAGTATCTGATTATCACTAGATTAGGAGTATAAACACAGCAGATAGTCAGATGTACAGGAGCGAGACGCCACGCCGGAAGGCATCTGTCACTCTCACACGCTCTCATAACTCACACATCATCATGCTAATTATTTACCAACAAAAGACAGCTCGTGGTTATCAGAAAAGTGATGCCACACTCTTATAAGATCAAAGCTGAAAATAAACAAGGCGATTAGGCAGCAAACATCAGGGAATTCCTTTATAAAAATTAACTCATTACTTTACATCATTACTTTTCATAAAAAAAAAGACATGTTTCGCTTTTTTTATTTTAGTTTCGATTGTCATGACAACAGCTTTGTAAGTTTGTGAGTTTCAGAGTTTGTGGGAGTCGCACCTGCAATAGAAAAGCCACAGCTGCACTGAAACACCCAAATTTCACTAAAACACTTTGATTCACACACACACACACACACACAGTACAATACTCATCCAGATTCCCTAATGACTCCCACAAGGCTTGTACACATTAAATATACCCCATTTCTTTCCACATCAAGAAAAGAGAGGCTTATAATTTTGTGTCAGTAAATAAATTAAATTACAAAGTAATTTACATATTATGTTACAATTTAACAAATGTGTATGTATGTCATTTTACGACTTAACTAAAAAACGTGTTACTTGTAAAGCAACAAGTCCAGAGTATAGATACATTAGCACAGAATGACAGCAATAAACACACACACAGTGTGGCCTCTCTTTCCATCATTTACTTTCTCTTTACCCCTCACACACACACACACACACTGATATAATATCCCAGTTTGCAGTGCAGGTTCAGGAATTGAAATGAGAAGGTTTTTGTGGGGTGGAAATTGCATTGCTGCTCGGGAATGAAGTAAACAAGACATGTGGAGCCGACTGCAGGATAAGGGAAGCTGCTGTGAATGTCTTTTACTCAGGTCTGATAAATGGGCTTTCCTTTCGGCCTGTGAGATATATTGCCATCCAGCACAAGCTAAATCCCCTGCGTCAGTCAAGCCGAACCTGCGCATTATTATCAGGAGCAAAACGGACATCACCTTATTTTTCATTTTCACATCCTTTTGCCCTCACACACACAGAGAGAGAGAGAGAGAGAGAGAGAGAAAATGGAGGTGTGACACTAACAATGAGATCATTGAAGAAATAAGATACATACAAACTCTTATCTAAATGTTTTCTAAATGTCTGAAGAACGTCTAACGCGATTTCATAGGACAGTATCCCAGCATCCATTAGCCTCAAAGACCAAACTTCAATCTTTGAACCTGACCAATTTTAGGTTATAAGAACATTTCCTTAACATTCTGATGACTAACAAAAATGTAAAAACGTTACTTTCAAAGTTCTAGGAACGTGCCAAACTAGGATGTTCAAAGCTTCAAGTTTTTGAATGTTGTATTAACGCTATTACTTGGTTATAAGAATGTTATTCTAGCTTCTTTTAATTCAGTAACGTTGTCAAAACATTCTACTACTGTTACTGCAAGAACATTTCTAATAACGCAGAGAACTTTTAGAGAACATTAGCGAACGCTCCAAGAACATTCCCTGTTAGTTGGGTATGTGCCTCCAGTGTAGACAGACTTAAATGGCTTTAGTCTGTCTACACTGCTGTGTCACAGTGCAAACAAATACTGTAATACTGGAGAAGTGTGCAAACGTTGTTTTCTGTGTGTGAATAAGACACAAAGATTTACAGTTCTTTTCTCTCAGTATCTATTTTACTGGATACTGTGTGTCTCAAACAAAACTTTAAATCTGTGTGTCTGAAGACGCTGAAGAGTTCACAACCATCCACAAACCCAGCAGCATTTATAGCCTCAGCTGATGTCATTCAAACATTTTTAACTTAAAGGAAACATTAGGGAAATGTTTCTACAACCTGAATTCACAGCTCCCGTCATGATGTCAACAGCTTTTGCTGTGTTATGCTAATCTCTCTCATATTCACTGTTTTCACATCTCATAAATCTAAACACTCATAAATCTCTATATTCTGAAATCAATGCCTGTAGCTGCTAGACATTATTCTATATAATATAATCTATATAATCAATATACAATCAGGTTCCACATCAATTTCTAATCACTTCGTTTGAACAGCTTCTTGACATCGTTACTATTAATATCTGCTTCCTGTTATAAATGCACAGCTTTCACTTCCTGCTTTCTCCTACAAGTGTGACATGGGACAACAGTTGTGGAGTATCTGACCTCTACTGCAGCTTGACAATCGATTCTTCTCATGTCTGTCTTCCACCCAACTTGTCTTTTATTTAGAGCTGCCTGGTTTACCCACGGCCTCTTTCTCTCTTGCCAAAACTTCATCCAGCACAGCAAAGAGCAAAAAGAGACAGCCTGTCACACAGTAGCCTGCTCTCCAGAGGTGTGCGAGACAGACAGACGGAATCTCTGCACTGCCTGCTTCACACACACACACACACACACTCTCTAAACCCACAGCTGGCCAGATGGGCAGGGAGGTAAGCTGTGCTGAGCTGTGGACAGCCATGCAGGCATGCTAAGTGAACTCACATGCACGTACATACACCTTCACTTCCCTGTCCACTGACAGCCAAAAGGTTCTTGGAACAGCATGCACATAAAGTGGCTATGACTCTCTCCCTTCCTCCCTCCCTCTCTCTCTCTTCATATTTATTTCTAAAGCTTCTCATGGCTGGGTCATGCAGTAGACCTAAAGTGTGATGGACAGAGACACACCATGAAATATTCATGGCAGGCTGCGTGATATGATTGTGGATCAGGGCCAGTTCAAAATACACAAATGGACACGCAGATACTCCACAGCACTATACTGCCCCTACTGGAGCATGCTGAATTATATTATACTGCCCCCTACTGGTGAGTTTCATACACAGTTTACAGAGATAACTCGTGGACTCTGCTGCTCATAGAGGCAGTTAGTAGTACAGCAGTCAATTGAAGAAAACAAATCAGACTTTTTACTCTAAATAAATGTTTCTGGTCGGTGCACTTTTTTAGCTTTTAAAATGACTTTTCTACTGACATAGCCAATGCTGTGTGGGCTGAGCAAAATAATACTTACCAGTAATATCATAAATTAAAATTTCACTTAAAGACGTAATCAAAGTCTAGGGAACAAAATAATCTCAGGCTACATTTTCTGTTGAAAAATAGCTTGTTGTTTTTAAAAGTTTTATTAATTACATACAGCAAAAACGTGCTACGTCAAACCTGCAGAAGTAGATGATATTTCAGAACCCTCTGCATGGGAACCACCAGCAGGTCTCGAAGCGTGAACTTCCCATTATTGGCTCGTTTGGAGCATAACTGAAATTAACGACAAACAAACAGCACAACTGTGACTGTCCAATATGCAAGACGCATCATTACGTTCACAAAATTAGCAACATTTGAGATTAGCATGCTGTACTGCCAATAACCACAAGGGGGAAGTGTCTTACAGCAAATAAACATCAATTCTGTTAGCACAACGATCTGCTGTCATAAATTCTGGTAACAGAAGATCTCAGCTCTTATTTCAAAATCGTTTGGCTAATCGTGTAAAATTAACATTTAAACTCTTATGTGAAAAGAAATTGAGAGTCTTACCTCCAACATCTGCCGAACATCCTCTCTGTTCTTACAGATGTCATCCAAACATGCGATGGCTGACTCCACCTGACCGCAGTATTTCCCATACAGCACTAATCTAGAACAGAGGAACACAGATGCATGTGAGAACAGAGGAGGAACACATAACAGGTGATGAGTTTCTTCCTCAAGACCTCAGGAGATAAATCCATCACCTCTCTTTGTATTTGATAAAGATCTGGTACAGGTTACTGGCACCGTGGTGAAGAACAGAGTCCTGGAGCTCCTTCAGAAGACTTACGTGCACTTTCACAAGGTCCTGTTACAGAAAACGTGGAGAAATTACGTTTCAGTACAGTGAGACACAGACTGATGTTAAAACCGATGCTGGCAGACACACATGTGTGACTTACTGGAATATTAATAAAGACTTTTTCAATCTCCGCGCTGGACAGCGACTGTGCCAGAGGCTTCATGAAAAACTGTGGAAATGTCACACAGAAAAAAAACAGGAAAGTCTAGAAGGATCCGGACTGATCGAGTCACATGATCTAATCTAACGGGTGTGAGAAAATGTACTTTATAATAAACTGCAATTGTAGTTTTAGCTTCTGTCATTACTGTGTATATATTTAATAATAATTCATACAATTCAACAATAATTCATACAAGGTAACATAAGTTGGTCTCCAAAATCATTTTTATTTGCTTTCTTTTATAACTGTAGGACAGACCATCATAAACACGGCAAGTGTTTGTAATGGTAGATTTATTGACGTAACCCTGGTGACAAGGAGCCATAGTCATCTTACGACAGACACAGTTACACTATGTGAAATGAATGAGGTAAATGTTTATGGCGGGCCTCAGAAATCTCACCTTCTCGATGGAGTCCAGCGTCTCTGTGTACTTCTCCTCAGTCTGTTTGATTTCCATCAGACAGCAGCTCCTGATGTCTGTCTCTGCCTGTTTCTGCAGTTTAGCACATATACAGTCTCAGATTTCACCCAGAATGACAGCGTGTGCTTTACTCGTTTCACAGAAACAAATTTCTCAAAAGAACAGGGAACATTTTACAACTTATAAAGTCTTTAAACATACCCAGCTAACAATATTATGTTGTAAGGTTTCCTTAACGTTTCCATTAAGTAACAAAAACGTTAAAATGTTGTCTGGAATGTTCTAGGAACGTTCAACAGGTGCATTTTTAAAACATTGCATTAACATTATTGCTATTACACTATTTGATAAATGGGATATTACGTAAGAAAAGTTACTGCAAGAACATTTTTGTTAACGTTGAGAGAACTACAAAACGTTGGCCAACATTCTAAAAGCGTTTCCTGTTAGCTGGGTATCTCACTGTAAACAAGGGTGAGCGGGGAAAAAAAAATCACACCTGTGGCTGAACCAGCTCAACCTTCATCAGGTCTTCATACACCTCTCCACCTTCATCATCATCATACACACAGTCGTAGAGGTCTTCCTCATCTTCAACACCGTTCTCACTGAGACACACAGAGCAGACGTCAATGTAAACAACAGCATTCCTTAAGTGACAGGAAAGATTCTCAAATGGTTTCCACTTGGATTTTATTGTTTGAATACACAGACTAAAGCCAGATTATTCCACGAGGAAACAACAACATTAAAAATGTTATTTGGACATTTCAAACATTTTTTTAATTCTTTAACATTTTTAAAATACTCCACTAACAACTTAAGAATAATGTTTTAGATGCGTGACATACAGCATTAAAAAAATTCTATTAACGTTACTGCGCAAACTTTTTGACAACTATGAAAGAACTTTAACAGAACATTCGCCAGTTCTCTGACAAGGAGAACGTTCCCTGTCAGCTGTGTTTCTAGTGAACAGAAAGACTCACGAGAGGACAGCATGGTGTTTAAATACTTCAGCAGGTCTGATGTACAGGAGAAAAAAACCCTCTCAAAATGACTCAGTGGGAGTGTAAAAGATAATGTTTCCCTCGTCTAAACTAAACACATGGTGGAATAATTCAGACACAGCAAAAAACGGAGCCAAAACTGAGACGAACTGTCATTACAGCTGAGTCAGCACTTCAAAGTCTCTCAGATATCATCTCCATATGTGTGCAGAGCGGCAGAAGATGACAGAAAGAGACATTGTGTTGATCTGTTTTCTTAACCATGTTTGAATCTTTCACAATATGCCGATATCAAGTGACTCTGACGGGTAGAACCAAAGCAGAGCTTCCATCAGAGAATATGTTTTATGAGGAAACATCACGTCTGGAAAATGATGCTCTGCTTGAAGACCCTGTGTGTGTGTGTGTGTGTGTGTGTGATATATTACTTAACCATATATTGGGAAAAATTCATACCCAAAAGTAAGAAAAAAAGGAAGACATTCCTTTTGGGAACGTCCTTATTTGTAACAACTATAAAAATATAGCAAATCACTTTTTAAATGGTAAAAATGCAGAACGTTTTCAGTGGGTTAGCGTGGGTTAAGTTATATTGTTTATAACTAGCTGTGTATAAAACAATAGAAGTCTATGGAATGTCTATGGTATGTGTGTGTGTACAGATTTGTAGAGCTCAGTGGAAACTTAATGTATGTTTCACTGAAGTGACGAACTTCATGGTTGACTGTTAGACCTGCTTAATATAGCAATGACAAAACAGACACAAATGAGACAGCTGCTGACATGCAGTCAAAAAGGCTTGAATGAGTGAATCAGACATTGTGGAAGAACAAGACGAACATGTGGCAAGATAATTCGTTATAAAATTGTGATGCAGTGAATTTCTTGGAATTCTAGAAGAGATTATCGATCTAACAACCCGAGAGAGGAGAGACTTTTCCATTTGCTTTTGTATTTGCATATTTTTGCATTTAATCTCACTGTTTTTGGGAGGATAAAATTAAGTTATGAGAGAGATCTGCTCTTTCCTGTGGGGCGGAGATCCTACGTTCAAACCAGTCACCCTGTATGTAGAAACTGTGATATCACATGACAGCATAATACATCTAAAACACACACACTCAGTATGCAGTAGTGAGTGGGTAGGTGTAGTGCACAAGACTAACACTTTTGGATTGTTCCTGCAGGGTGTGACAAAGGAACAACAACACTACTCTGCAGGGCTCTCTGTGCCTCTGTAATACACACTTTGATTTGGGTGTGTGTGCTCTTTCCTGTCCACTGGCACGAGAGACCTCAGAGTACTGGCAACACAGCAAAACCCGACAGCTTACGTCTGAAACGGTTACCTTAGTGCTTGTGCAGAGCTAGTATACTGACAGAATGACCCTGTGTGTGTGTGTATGTGTGTGTGTGTGTAACCCACCTACAGTACAGCAAGACAGAATGTGTGTGGAATGTATTTTGCCACGACAGAACATGTTTATATCAACCTGAGTGTGTGGCCTCTACAAGCGGAGTACAAAACTCAAATATTTCTGGCTCCTGCAGTGGAAATGTATATACCGTAGGTCAAGACAGACTCACTCTATCAGGTCCTCAAGATGATTATAAATGTCCTCGTCTTGAACACTCTCTTCTGTTGGAAACGGCCTGAGAGAGCGAGAGAGAGAGAGAGAGAGAGAATATACATATTTCATCTGTGCTCTTCAAATAAACACAGTTATTTCTGTCTGATCATTTATAAACGAACCTTATTCCAGTTTGCTGTGCAATGTGTGTGTGTGACAGTTTGGACAACGCGTCCATGACCTGAAGGAACAAAGATTGTACGATTATTAATAAAACTCTTTTATTTGTGATTACTTCAAGATAATGTATAATCATGTATAAATATGTATATATATTTACATTATAGCAAAATAACGCCTGACAGGATGAGCTCTAAAGTAATGTACTAAAGTAATGTAGTAAAGTAATAAAAATACATTTGTTTTATTCATTTTTAGCAGAAGTTACTGTATTATGCAAGAAGAAAAAGGCAGTGAACGACCAGTTCGACACAAATATCTGAGCACAAATGCCATGATTGCGCAAAAACAAAGATGACACATCATCTACATTTTCATTGCCAAACGGAATAAATACTGTTGCCGATCATTAGTGTCAAGAAAACGCAAAACAGCGCTGCGGTACTAGGTCGTACCAGCAGGGGTCAGTGTGCTTCAACAAAAGCTGCATGTTTAATGCTGGTGAGGTTTTAAAAAATCCTCCTAGATTAAAATAATGGAAGATTCATCGTTTGTATTCCACACTATGAACATGAGCGATCACCTCCTGATCTTTCACAAGCATACAGTTAATGCACATCTCTGTATGTGACCAGATTTAACAGAACGAGTGCAGTTTTTACAGTCTGCTCATGACACAGTAATGCACAGCTCTCATATATGTGCTGTGCATCAAGATGCACAGGCCAATTTTTGGTCTGTAAATGTTGTTAAATAAAAGCACCATCGAATTACACTGAAACACGACTCCTCATTTCCAGCTGTATTTGTGGAGCTTTCTGTGCATGTCTGTGATGAGCATTTCAACACATTGTGCCTGAGGAAAGATGCAAAATCAATTGCGATCACCCGGCACAGCTGAACTTGCATTATGAATACAGAGCAGAACTGAGTCATGCATGAAACATTCGAGAGCTATTGGGCTTCCTTTTCAAATTTCTGTCTGCAAAAGGTCGTGTGTGCAACTGGCCTTCAGAAACAACCTGTTTGATATGACAGAGGTTCATCATTTATGGATAAAGGTACAGCGGATCAGTCAGTATAGTCGTTCGTCTTTGTGGAGATCTTGAGGTCCCTATACGAAAAACAGCGTTGTCTTTTTTCATAGCTTGAAAAATTATTAGTCAACCTAAAAATGTGCTTTTCAAAAAAAGCTGCATTTGGAAAATCTCGGCTGGGATTTCCACTGTCGCCCACACACGTGTGCACATTACACTACTGTAACGCTTACACTTACAACGGAAAGTACATGATATATATTCGGGCTTGTTACTGTTTTTCTGTTTTAGAAAAACAGAAGGTGTCCTTAGAACCATTTCCAAAACAGAGAGAAAATCCCCTTTATCTCCAGAATCTGAATAAATTCGTCAACGCATGCAGAGGAGTGTAAACTGATTTGAATGGGTTTAACACTGGATTCAGGACCACAGCCAGTCACCCTGACAATGTTTAGTTTGCTCCACAAACATTTTTATCATCGTTTCTTATAAACGTGTAAAAGTGAGAAGAAAGTTTTCTTGTTGGTTTGTAGATGTAAATTGATGTGAAATGACAGCACAGAAATTTCACTATGACTGGAGTGTTCAGGAGTCTGACGGAGGCTAGTTTCAAAGCACAACAAAGAACAATTTTGACAATTTTTTAGACCAATATGTAATTGTTCATAAGTTTATAAATAGTTGCAAATCAACCAAACTCAATTAATTTATACATATATTTGAAAATATACTAAGATAAGATAGTGTAGGGCGTGGATTCACCAAACTAAAAGGCCAAAAAACACATTTCTGCTTCATCTTCTATTTATTTTAAGGGCTTGTGATTTTGCAACCCTGATCTCAAAATTTGAAACGTGTAAATAAAGCTTTAAAGTCTGATTTGTTTTGTTTTTGTCTAGCAATAGAAACTAAATTAAAACAACATAAGAAAAATATATAAAATTTAAAACGCATGTATTATATCTATATGTCACAAGAGATGAAGGGGTTGCAAATTTACCCTAGTAAAAGTTTATCTAATGGTTCCCTAAACAACATCATTTGTGCCTCTAATTATAAACTAACAGGATTCATCACTGTGTTCCTGAAGTGTCATCAAATAATTGTATTTTCTCTATGATAAATGATTATCTGTCTTACTCTGTTTCCTGCCCTTTAATGCTTCTAGTAAAGAGTCATTACACAGAACACAGATCAACTAATCACATAGTCTATGATTGCCATCAACAGACCACAAGCTACAAGGTCATTGCCAACAAATTCACATTCACTTACATGTGTGAGTGTACACAGAAACACACGCACATGGAAAAACACGCACAGACGCACACGCATAGACACACAGAGACAGACATACACACAGAGAAACAGAGACACAAAGACACACAAATACAGAGACGCACACACACACACACAGAGATACACAAGCACACAAAGATGCACACACACAGAAAAACAGACACGCACACACACACACACACACACACACAGAGATACACAAGCACACAAAGATGCACACACACAGAAAAACAGACACGCACACACACACACACACAGATACACAAGCACACAAAGATGCACACACACAGAAAAACACAGACACACACACACACACACATAGACAGACACACACACACTTGATGGCCAATTATGACAGAAATCAGGAGTTAAAGTCTAACGTTTGATGAGGAATCAGAAGAAGCATCTGCGAGTGGGTATGTGACAGTTCAGCACAAGCTGTGGGAGGACAATCTGGAGTCTCTAGTGCTGCTCTGTTCCAGCTCATCAGTACAAGAACACACACACACCAGCAGCACAGACACTTAACACACACACCAGCAGCACAGACACTTAACACACACACCAGCAGCACAGACACTTAACACACACACCAGCAGCACAGACACTTAACACACACACAGATAAAGTGACACAACTTATACACCAAACAACTCTTAACAAACAATCAAAACAGACTATATGAAACATATATGAAACTTTAGTTTTCTTTAAACATGTAGATGTGTTATCTTCTGTGTGTGTGTGTGTGTGTGTGTGTGTGTGTTTGTGTGTGTGTGTGTGTGCCGGAACTCACCAGCATGTACAATTTAAACACACACAGACATATTTTACTACTTTATAACAGGAAACCAACAGAGGAAAAAAACAGTCTTGTAAAACTGTTTGTTTAGAGACTCCTAACCAGCTGGTATTCTGTGATAGTTTAGATAGTTACTCGTTTACGGAACAGAATTTGCATGAGTGTCATTTGTGGACCGATTAACCAGCAGTCGACTTCGTATAAACCGTGATAACGTGGCCTTTTACAAAAGTTAGCTATAGTTCTAGTGTCTACTACAGTCGTGAATTATATTGTATTTAAAGTTATTCCTTGTTGATATTCTCTGTAATAATACTGTACTGTCATTTTACACATGAATAGGTTTAATTACGATTCTCAATCAGATGTTAAAATCCCCCAGAATCCTTTGCGGTCCATTTCATGTCTTAATCTAAAAGCAGAATTTGCCCCTGCACTCAACTCACATATGATTTTGCCTTGAAGGATGGCTTGCTTTCATACCCGTTCTCTTCCTCTTGTGGGTTTCTTGCAGGCTTATTCCTGAGGCTTGGCTGACCTTTTATACCTGATCCCAGATCAGTAATTATGGATTGCAGGAGCCTAATATAATTTCCCCTACAGATTTCAGACGACATCAGACTGACACTGGTCTAGCAGTTTTTGGGTCTCATGACTATCAAGGTGATGCGTAGCAAGACTTGTGTGTAATTAATCTTTAATCCGGTTACAGTTTTCCATTTTAATGCTGATTAATTATTCATCTTACTCAGCTGTGCCTTCACAAATGTACCATTATTAAATCAGAGCTCAGACTCAGTCCAATACTGCCTTCATAAATAAAACTCAGCAAAAGAAACGTAAATTATTTCTAACATTGTCTCATCCCATCTGTAAACGTCTGATATGACCATTAAAACTGATAACTGTAACCTGTAAATGATTTAAAATGATATAATATCATTACCAGCTGGAGTGAGAGATCAGTTTACGTTGTAAACTGTTTACATTCCCTCCTGTTAACATCTCTCAGCCACTTATAATCAAAAGAAAAATCATTTTAAACCAGGGACAAAAAGGGACAAAAAGGCTCTGATCTGATTGGATTGGGAAACGTTAGTCTAGGATTCTATTGGTTGACATTGTTGTGATTAATAACAATCAATTAAACAATCATTTTTACACCATTTATTCATTAATTTTCAATTATACAAAATTATAAACATATAATATTTTATGTTAAAAATGTATTGTATTGTATGAACGTAATGAAATTAAAATGTATGCTACCATAATGAATAAATATTGTAGAAGTGTTGATTACTGTTATAAGCTTGCTTATTTTTATTGTGTTAATTCATCTTAATTCATCTCTACACCACTTTATTGTTACCAATTATAAAAACAAACACTGTTATCCTCAGAACTGATCAATATCAGTAATTCAGTTATTGATAAAGTAAATAGAGGCAAATTATGATTTTATGATTTTATTTCTTTCTGATTAAATTCCCATGAGTTTTTTAGACCATCTGCAGAATTCCTAAACGGGACAAATGCATAAACATGACAGATGCAAGAAGGAATTAACTGTCCAGCATTTATGACTGTGTCATAAATCTCACCATGTTTGGTCTGTTCATCTTAAACTTAACACCCATATTCTCAGAGCTAGAAAACACACACACACACACACACACATATTTACTTATCTATCCAAATAACTTCTATTGTTTTATACACAGCTAGTTATAAACAATATAACCTAACCCTAACCCACACTCTTACAAAAAACCCTAAGAGAAACATTTCTGCATTTTTACAATGAAAAAAAACGATTTACTATATTTGTATAGCGTTTTTCTAAATGCTGAAAACCCTCAAGCCAACACAGATCACAGCCAGGTGTACGAAACTCAGAAGGAAACAGCTGTTATCATGACCGGCATAATGACCACACTGATGCGGTCTCAGAGCTCACTTCCTGTCCCTGCTTAAATAAATCATTCTCTTTAGTCACCCTGATATAAACCAAAACTTTGTTACTGTATGAATCACCCTATGCGACACTTTAAATAAAGTGCAAAAATATGACAAATCTGTCGTAGAAAGTTACATAATGTAACAGGAACAAGTCACTTGCAGATGCCCACAAACTCGTGGCAGTTTTAACAGTACGACCGCTTGGAGCACAACGTTTTCTCATCCTCATATTTAACTGTTTTCTAATTCCTCCTCCGTGGAGGAAGCGAGGAGTCGCTCCCCCTCGCAGACGCAGCCCACGCGACCATGAGGATTAACTCTCCAGTGCCTTCAACTACAACAACACAAACCTGATTTGAAACAGGCACAACAACGTGGAATTTGAGACAACTTTTAAAAAACATAAGCCAACATTCTGAGCATGTTCCCTGTTAGCTGGGGGGGATCGATGCTGTTTGTGAGCGTTGTATGATTTTTGTATGATACATTTCTAACCTGTTCTTTTGCATGTCTTTCAGTCTGTTAAAACTGTCCCTAAAATTCGTTCCTGACTGCATTTCAGTCGAGTGCTTAAAACCCTTATAAAAGTTTTACTGGAGGCTTTTAAAAAAGCCCTGAGAGAACGTCTTTTATAAACCACACAGCTTTGAGCTTCAGTGAAGCTGCTACGATCCAAACGGATGTCTAGCGGGGGCACAGCAACAGAAAAAATCTCAGCTCTCAGAGCAAAAATATCTCTAATTGCTTTAAAACGACACCTCCAGCATAAAGCCGCACAACACCTCATTTCTGTGGAGCACACAGCCTCAAGCACGACTTTGCGTTTGTGTTTTTTAAAGTGGCACTCTTGGCTAAAAATCAGTTTGTTTTTTGTGCAGCCCTCTGATGAGACCTGCAGGGTGTAAATAGGACACTGAGGTTGTACACTGGTTTGCATGAGTGATTGATGTTTGCGGAAATCGTCGCAGGACATTCTGCAGTTATGAGAGCATTGAAAAACTCTCATCTGTGACGCCACTGACCACAGCATAAAAACAAACCAACACACACCTGCCTCGCTGTGAGAAACCCCTGCAGCTTTTATACACGACGATTATAAACCTAAAGTATAATTTGACAAAATGAACAGCAAATTATCAATGAGTCACCCTAGAGCAAACACCCCACAGCCCCATCAGTGAGACTCAAGTTCACCCTAAAAGACACCAAAGTGCTAATGTGTTATTTTTAACTTTTCTACTGATTATCATTTAGCACTGTCATTAAAGGCACGGTAGGTTATTTTCTTCCAGAAACTTTTTTGTTATCTTCTGTGGAAGGCGCAGGACCATATGAAGTTCCTTCAATCATTGCATGCGGTCCGAATGCAGTGATAGGATGCCCTACTCGTCTGTCAAACTATGCATGTGTTCATGTGTTGGAGGAGGCGTGGCTTTGGAAAGTGCTCTTTGCTAGCTTGCTATTGCTAGCCTCCCTGAAACGGCTTACCCTACCAAATGAGTTTTACACTTAAAAGAGGCTCACCACGAGTTTACCATTTGTTTTCTTTCCAGAAAAGTGTTGGAGGAAACATTCAGCTGTCGTTTTAATCTCTTAGTAGTAACCTGTACAACCTTTAGCCTCAACCTCACACTGACTTTACACGTGTTAAAAGTCTGCATCTCAGGGGCAGGTCAAATCTGTACACGCACGCAGCCGGGCCTCTGCACGCTGGGGCCTCTGCACGCTGGGGCCTCTGCATGCTGGGGCCTCAGGAGCCTGCCACAGGAAGCGTGAGTAAGCTCAGAACTGAACCCTCAGGGAACGCCACGTAGAAAAGAGGTCACAGAGGAAAGAGGAAGTGTAAATGATTTCCAGCAGTTTAAAGCGCTCTGCTCGAGGGCATGTGACTGCAGGTCACAGAACAGCTGAGCAGACCTCAGCACAGATGGACAGATTGACAAACACACAACAACCTCTCTGTCAGAGGCCACAGCGTTGATCTGAGGACACACAGACGTGAACATACTGCTGTATGTGTATTTATACTACATCCCCTCTTTCCTTATAGCTCATTAATATTTATCACCGGCTTGCATTGCAATAGAATTGAATTTCCTCTGTTGTCTTCAGAGCTCCTTTCTGTCTCGGCACCTGATTCTTTATAGGTCGTCACTTCGGTTGTGATTACGTAACTGGAGCATTTGGAAAACGTTGCGCTGGTGTCCGCCACTCTTAGGCAAAGATCAGTGAGCGTGTGGAGATCATCAAAGGCCCTCTTTTCTAAAAGCCCTTGAGGACCGTTGGAGCACTTGACACACACTTCCTCCTCTGTGCCGCGCGTGTGTGTGTCTGTGTGTGTGTGTGTGTGTGTGTGTGTGTGTGCATGTGTGTGTGCGTGTGTGAGCATATATGTGTGTCCGTGTCTGTGTGTGTGCGTATGTGTGTGTGTGTGTGTGCGCGTGCATGTGTTTGTGTGTGTGTGTGTGTGTGTGTGTTCTCATTCTAGGAACTCAAACGTTTCACACACACTCTTGACTAACAGCAGAAGCTGTATTTCCTCTCACGGATCTCTGACACACATTACGAGGCCATTCCAGCTAACAGGGAACGTTCTCTAAACATTGGCTAACGTTCTTTAAAGTCCTCTCAAAGTTCTCACAAAAGTTCTTTCAGTAACATTAGTAGAACGTTTTTAACTTGACATATCACATGCACAATAACGTTATTCTTAAGCAATAGTGGAACGTTTTAAGAAGTCACGTATTAAAATGTTAAGATAACGTTCTGATAACCAAGCAATTACGTTAATTCAATGACGGGCATCTTGAACATGCTTTAAACATTCAAAACAACATTTTTTACATTTTTGTTGCTTCATGGAAACATTAGTACAACCTAAATTTGTTAGCTGGGATGCCCCTCAGGTCTGTTCTGTTTCGAACACTCAGCCAAACAATCATTCCTGGAAACCTGGAGTTTCTGCTGTGAAACTGTCTGGATTTATACTGGCTTTACACATTTATGACAATAACAATAAAATGCTTGTGCCATATCAGAACCGTTACCCATCCGGCTCTGTTCCAAACCCAGTAATGCATGAGCACGTGTTGCTAGGCTTATGCAGCACCATAACAAGCATTTAAGCGCCTACTTGCCTGTCAAACATGCGGGCGCATTTGTGTGTTGGATCACTAGGTTTTGGAAGAAAGCCCACCCCCACCCACCCCCAACTCCATCCACATCCCCTCAAACTAGCACTCAGCATCCATTACTGAAAAACCCTGATACCCGACACTCGAAACCCCACATCTGCCAAGGAACAACAGCTTTGAAGGGCACTTCACCCTTAAGAGGATGTGTGTGAGAGGGAGACTAAAGAGAGAGAGAGCAGCTATTGATTACTGTTGTCTTCCACAGTGGCAGTGATATATTTAACTATGGAAATCCAATAGCAGGGAGGGCAGATGCTCTCTCTCTCTCTCTCGCTCTCTCTCTCTCTCTCTCTCTCTAAGCCTGTACTGTGGTCTTCAAGTCCTCATATCTCTCTTCTTGATCACAGACACCTGACAAGAACTCACATCCATAGTTCTATTAAGAGCTACACTGACAACCAGCATTTATAAATGACAGCAGAGGTCAACTCATTCTGCCGAAGTCATGTGACGTCCTGCCGATGCGTTTGAGAAACATGGAACAAGATTCCTTGAACTTTGATTATTTTTTTAAACAGAACTTTAGTCCGGATCTGCCCTTTGGTTTCAGCTTGCAACGTCAGCTTATGAACTAGAAATGCAGAAGCAAATATCAAACACGCTTCATGCGTTCCTCAAACGCTTCACATCTGCACTTATTTCCATTGATCTGTCAGCAGCATCTGGAAATAGACACACGCTTATGTGTGATGTAAGAGGAGCACATGACTGATGCTTCATGCGACGACGCAAATCTGAGTATCAGTGACCACTGCTCACCAGGCCTCTAAACTAGCCTAATCAGCAAGTTTATTCATTCTACCAGCCTCACTAAAAAGACTATACTGGTTGACCAGCATTATAACACGGTCGGACCAGCTGCAAACCATCACTAACCAACATAAACCAGCATGGAAGTTCATGTCGGTCTAAACAAATCTTTTCAGCAGGACAATAACTGTCTTATAAACACAACCTGTTTTTCTAAATACATTATGTAACATTTATGAATCTGAGCTGCTAACCTAAGGCTCACTGCTAACAATTTTAGGTTCTAAGAACATTTCCATAACGTTTTGATTAGTAAATAAATACAAATAAAAACATTATTTTGAAAGTAGGAATGTTTTTTGAATTAACATTACTGCTTAGTTTTAGAAACGTTACACAAATGTTTTTGTTCCACTAACAACTTAAGAATAACTTTGTGACGTTCTACTAACGTTACTGCAAGAACATTACTGCAAGAAATGCAGTTACCATTATCGCCAATGTAACTAGTAGGACAACAATTTTACCCATAATGCTCCAGGGGAATGCACCTGCAGTTAGTGGAGTCTACGTTGCTTTGGATTAAATGCACCTGCTAAATGGTACTTAATTCACTACACATCCGTGTTTCCAACTCAAGTAAGTTCTAATTAGTCAATTAGTGAAGAGTAATTAAGTCATTCAGCTCTGATTGGACAACCAGCATCAGATGAGGGGATGAGGAAGGAAGAGAGAGGACAGATGGATGAAATAAATGAGAGCGCAGGAGGTTTATGAATGGGCTGATTTAGTTGATCTGTCAGCGAGGCTATAAACTGTGAGAGACGCATCGGTCAAGCCCTGCAGCTCAAAGTCTATTACTGAAATTCATTATGATCTGGCAGCCAATCAGAAATCATGTGATCAAACCAGGCCGCCTCCACAACACTGCATCAAAAGCACAAAGAGAAAACTGACTTGAAAATCAAAGTGGACCTAATGTAAACAGTAAAGTGAAACCCATTTCAGTTCAGATTCATACTCATTCTTAAACCAAAGACACATATAATTATGATTAACTTATCTTCTCTGTCTTATTAGCTTTATAACATGTTAAAATCTTTTAAAAAGTTCCATGAATGTTGTGATTCAGTAACACAAGACAGAACACACTGTATCCATGTTATCCCAAACTTCCCATTAAAACTGCTTTCCGCACATTCGTGTTTCCCCTGTGATAAAGCAAGTGTTGGCAGAGTCGCCCAAAGTGAGTGTCAAGCGAATGAGACAGATGTTTATTCAGCCGTGTGGAAAAAATTGGTGATGTCTTCCCCCAGCGCTCCACAGAGGACCGGGTGCTCATGTGTACTGCATGTGTGTGTGTGTTTCCCTTCAAACACACACACACTCTAGAACATAAAAACCAGCAGATGTGTGTGTATGGAAGGCAGCTGTGGACAAGAACTCATGACATCAGCTTCCTGAGCATCAGAGAGTGACACAAACTTCAGCTCTGCAAAATGGTTTTTAAAAACAGAGTATAAACGGGGGGGTGTAGCACCTCAGATGAGTGACAGACTGGTCGATTTGGTCGCTCCATTAGCGGACGGGGGGTCACATTTTATAATGCACTTTAAAAATGAATGATCTGCGCAACAGCTTATCTTTCGCAAGTGAAATTCAGCACATGCACATGCACATACATGTTTTTCCCACAGACAGAAATATCTGAACTATGTATGTACATACATTTACAGATGTATGTACTAATAGACTCAAGCGACCAGAACTGTAACCACAGATACACATAAAGCTCAAGGTGATACATCAGGACAATAGTGCCACTCCCACACAGAGTGAGGCCACGCCCCCTGTCGCCCGCCACTGGTCTTTAATTAAACACACTGAAGTGTGGATTAAATTACCAGCAGGATGAGACAC
>JAZGTI010007398.1:0-21709 GCA_036877585.1 Botia kubotai | reverse complement strand
ATACTAAAGCTGATCAGGGTACCTGGGAGCAGCTATAGTCCAAAATCTTGATGTGAGCGCTAAGGGCCTGGTCCATGATGTCCACAGGAACATCATCACTATGGGCCAAATTCCACAGCAAGTTGAGCACTTTGTGAGCCATCACACCGTCCTTGTCATCTTCTGCTAGTCGACGAATCAATTCCAATAACTTCTCTCTCTGCTTTTTACCTGCATTGGTCCAGCTCTCCTGTAAAGCAGAAAATGATTGCTTTGAGATTCTGCGGGGATGCTAGTGAATCGAGTCCGCTGTTCTTTACATTTTACACACAACTGTTACAATTTTTCTTATGCATAATCTCTGTAACAATCTGTAAATCAGAAATAACCTTGAAGCAGTCGAAGAGATGGTCCAGCTGCTCAGGGGAGAAATCCCAAGCCAGCTTTGCAAGGAGATCATGAACGTTCTTGACAATAGCCTCATGTTTCCCAGCCTGAAGATATAAAACCCCATTATTACAAATTGCAAAACTTATGCAGTGTTTCACAGAATGCTTCGTTCTTCCTGAACAGAACTGAAAAGTGGATATACTACGTTTTCAAAGAAACTGGTTTATGACGTTAATTTTGTCTACTGTATATCTCACCTGAGCAGCCCAAATGTTGTCCAGGTCCTGAAGGGTTAGAGCTTTTTCTTTGATAACAAATCGCAGTATCTTCTCTAGTTTCTCCACATACTGCGGCTGATGAAGGCTGTCTCGCAGAACAATAGACAAAATATTGTTCTGTTGAATCCATTCCTGTCGAAATAAACCCATGGTTAACTAATGACACACGAGCACTCCGACCACTTTTATAATCGACATTAAGTATACACATAAACGATCCCAAGTGTTGTTTGTTTAGTATGTAGTAATTTTTAGAATGTAGGACTCGTAACATTGTCCAGTTCAATCGTTAATTACTGCCGTGTGACTTACGGCCATGCGCTCTGCCGTAAGCCACTCCTCTTCTTCAGGGTTGCCGTGGCGATGAGTGTAGTAGGAAACACTTGAGATCACCTTGTTTACTTCATTTAGTGCATTCATTTTGCCATTAAAAGAAGATATCTGCAATAACCTGTAGCAAATAAAGCAAAGTCAGTCATCAAGATAACGCGTGTATTGCGTTTCAAACGGGTTTAACCGACAATCATCTCACCTAAGAATCATTTTCAACCTAAATATCTCTAAATTCTTCACTGTTTCCTCTTGTCCTGGTACCCGAGAAGCCAGGTTCTTCAGAGACTTGATTATCATGGACAAAGCATCGTTTTTGGCTTCGTTCTTTGCTTCCTTTTTCAATTCCTCATCGGTGAGGTTTTCTAGAAACTGAGGAACCATTTCTATGATGGGAATGAAGAACTTCTTCACCGTGTGCAATGTGAGAAACTCGTAGCACTGTCCGAAAGGCCTGCAAAATCAACATTTAGCAAGATTTTTAAAAATCCCAACTTCCAGGTCAACCGGTTAAATGGGTTTAATTGTTCATACTTGATGAGTGCAGCGATGATCTGAACGTTCAGAGCTTGGCCGCTTATGAATCGATCGTGCAGAGTTTGAAACCCGTTTAACGTGCCAAATTTGTTTATTAAATCCACCAACCAGCCCTGCAGGAAAGAAACGAACATGAAGGGTTGAGTAAATGTACCAATACAGCACCAAAACAAATGAACAAATGAAAGCTAAAGATGGACTCTGGTAAAAGTAAATTAGCAACAGTAAACCGTACCATTACCCCAAAGAAGACTAATGGCTTCCCACTAGTCAATTCTAAACAACTTAACTTGGTACTTAACTTGGGGATACACAATATCTTAACTAGATGCAAAACAACAGCAAGTCACTGTTTCCATGCGGATTTTTGCCCAAATCAGCCATGACTGCAACACCCAGTTGGACATTTTGCCATCACACTTGATTTCACTTTTTGCAGTACTATACTGTGTAGTCTCGCCCAATGAGAAATCTCATTGGTCCAACATCCTGCTGCTCATAACTATACATTGAACTAGATTTACTGTTCCATTGCTCTATCTATGCATCACAGGTTTACCATACAGCTTCCTAAACAAAGAATGACTTAGAACACAAGCATTGTGTTACCTTAGGGGAGCGAGGGTCAGGTGGACGGGCAAACAGCTCATCCTCAGCCAGCTGAACCCCGGCAGGCACCGTCTCTGAGGGCCGAGTACCATTGTAGATGTGGAACTTACAGTGGGGGTTGGTGGCCATGGCCAGCAGTTCAAGCAGAGGAAACCAGTCCTGAGAGAGCTTGGTCACACACAGCTCCACCAGACGGTGGGCATTATTAATGATGCAGCGCTGTAGAGAGAAGGAAGACATGGGTTGTTTGTTGATCTTAATGAAAACATAATGTGTTTGATTTATTTGGAGTAGGCAGTTTTGAAGTGTAAGAAAATGGTTTATATTTGCAGTGCCATTGAGGTTGCGCTTCGGAGGAGCTAAAAGAAGCCTCATATGAGAGGATGACTGGGCTGTGTCCCAATACTGGCTCTGTTTTACTAAAAGGAGCTCTTTGATCAAAGCGTTGGCGTTTCAATCAAACGGCTAAATAAGATGAAGGCTACCAAAATAACATCACATTTATTCTCAGTTGCTCAAAGCAGCAATCAGTTCTCGACGCGACGGCCCAGGCAGTTAGCAAAACACTTTAATGCACAAATAATGGAAAGAAATGAGTTTCAGACACAAAAAATAAAAACCACAATGACAACAGCGCCGCAATTAAGATTGCAGGACTCACATGGATCTCAAATTTCCATCCGCTTACAGCCTCATCTGTCAGTATTTTCGTAAAGGATATGGTCAGGCCATCTCTGAAAAACCTCTGGCAGGCTTCACACTTGACATCGATTCCTTGAGACAGGAATGAAAGACAAATATGAGGCTGACGTTTACAGAGACGTAAGACGTCATCATAAAGCGAAAGTGAAAGCTGAACAAAACCAAAATGTAAAAGATGAAGATCCAACTGCTGTTACTCGTCAACAAAACAGCAACAAGTTAGCAAACACAGCATAAATATTAAACGTCCTCTGACATATCACAACAATAAAATGTGATGTGAGAAACAGTGTTACCTTTTTTACAAAGATCTATAGCAGCTTCAAGAAGAACTTCTAATTCACCCTTTGGCAAAACTGGAACAACCCAGCGAGGTCTGTATATGAAGAAAAAAAGATATTCATTTAGCAAAACATGCATTTCCTAATGGTTACCTGGTTTTAGTGGTCTCAGGTGCTTCTAATTCAAACTACAGACATCATCTGATCAAATAAGGGACAGAATTCTACCTGTTGATCATGTCATCCAGCTTGGCCAGTTCGGTGTGGGGGAAAGCCGGTTCCTCCTCCTCCAGGGGAGTGGGAGTATCTCCCTGCCCCTGGTCATCTGGTGGGCTAACCGGGGAGTTCTCATTGGATGAGTTGGGAGAGGATGTCTGTAATGAAAACAGCTCAGTGGTTCAGAAAGAGCACAGCCTCGTCATTCAGGGTCCTTACCACTAACCACCATATACTAACTAAATGTAGGGAAGTGAGTGGATTGCAAGTAGCTTAATGGGATATTATAAGTAGTGCGTATTCAAGTACCTATCTCTGTTAGTACTGTTCATATTTATGGTTATAAAACAAAACCTCAAACAAACCCTTATTGCTTTGGATTAAACTTTAGCACTTAACTTGTCCTGCATTAAAACGCTGTCTGAAAACATGCAGCTTTTAAGAAAATGTGTAATTACTCCAAGTGGTCAGATTTAACTATTTTTTTTCTGGTAGACACAAAGCAAGCATAAAAAAAAGAAACAGATATATTTCGCAGGAGGAACTCATGGAGAGCATAATGAAGACAACTCCCAAGACCTCAGCATCATGGCTATGCCGGTTTTGTATAGTTAAGCCACACTTAAGTTACCATCAAAATAGTGAAAAACAAGCTGGTTTTTATTGCTTTGCCCCAGCTGCAAGGCCTTAGTTATGCCAGCAAAAAAAAATCACAATTTCCATTCCAGAGGCACAGAAAGACGATGAAACAAGATGAATCATGCACAAAAAGAGACGGAAAGTAAACAGGGTCGATTTTGACTTCAGTATTGATTAAGAACTAATTAACTAAAAACAGGTACACCATCCTAATGAGTCATGTGCCCTGCGAAATTATATAATCCTGCTTATAACCAAGCATCACGTATCTATACGTCCCTGGGGGGGGATTAAAAATACCACGAGTGTGAGAGTAAGTAAGATAAAGCGCCTTTAGATGCTCCAAGTCAGTTTCCTGTAGTGTGTCAATGGAAGCATGTGGGCTGAAGCTCTGCTGGTAGAGCTGAATGGAGTCTGCGGAACTTGGGAAATGTGGGGGTGTGCTGGAAAAAGCTTCTTCTGCTTGGCTGACCTACATAGCCGGTTTGCATCTCACGTCTAGGCGCTACACATCTCTAACCGACTGGTGTGCTTTTCTCTGCCAGGCGCCTCATCCTCATTGATTCGTCCCTTTTAACATGCGCTCGGGGTGAGCGCAGGTGTAATGGATAACACTGCCGCAGTCTATCCCCGGAGAACGGAACAATTGCCTTCTGCAACATAATCAAAGAGAGCCTCTCGTCTTTTCTGTTGCCTTAATGTTGCCGTTTCCATTCTTTGACCGCAGATGCGTGAAACTATTCTTAAATCGTTATTCAGTCGGAAACAAAAATAAAGGCAGAGCTACGCTGGCTGCTGGGAAATCTAATACTCGGTCAGACAGACAAAGGCCGTAAACCACTTGAATTCTGCAGGCTACTCATCTGACAGCGATGATCTCATAACACACCCAACGTTTGTTGATTTGAACTTGGAAAAGGCCCTCGCATGTCTCCGTCGAACCTTTTTGCATTTTACAAGATAATGCAAAGACTTAAAGAGCCAAGCTGACTGCCTGGTTAGCTTATTCAGGCCAAGAACCGTCCACAGGAAGAAAGCCTCTGAGGTCATGGAAAGTGACCAAGCGTCGTTCGTTTGTTTTTAAGTGTCATTTAAAGATAAACGATAAGCAATTGATGATATCATAATACTGACAGGCAAGCAATAAAGTATTCTAATAATAGAGCATTATTTGCCATTGAACAACTGTACGAAACACCAAAAATCACCAATATCTAGACTTCGTGATCAGAATTTATGCACATCCAAAAATAACGAGTAAATCTCAAGAAACTCTTTGCATCTAGTAGCCAAGATCACTGTAATAATCAACAATACAAACGTGAGAATATCAAATCAAATATAACAAATCAAATATTAAAAATAAAAATTTAAAGATAAACTCTAACAGACCATGAGCCAAAATGCCCTCCAAAAAACACTGTGATATGATACAAAAGTGCTAAGCTAGATTTGTTCAGGGGTGACCTTTCTGTTTAGGCTTATCTATAACAACTTCCAGAGAAAAGCACAATAACATTTGAATCCGCGGGGGCCAGAAATAGTTTTTTCCCCTCTGGAAATCCGTCTGTCTATCTAGCTATACACATTCTCCAGTGACACTTTTGCTACGTAAAAGGAAAAGGTGTATTCTGAATGGGTTGGACACACGGAAGGGAGGAAGTCAAGGCGGGCCACTGACCTGGTTCTGGGGCAGGGGAGGCTGGGACTGACCATCCGGAGCCTGACCCTGACCATCATTCCCTCCCACAGGGGAGCCACGGGTCGTGGCCGTCATACTCGACACAGGGCAGATCTTTGCAATCTTGTCTGCTTATGTAGCTGGTACAGCAGAAGAAATCAGTGTCTCCTTAGGAGCGATGGAGAACCTGCACACTTGTGAAAGTGAAAGCACCACCTGCAGGACTGGATGTGTTGCAGAGACCATTGCATAACCTGCAAAACATTTCCAGAATGAAGTCAGTATTTTTAGACCTGGTTTCCGCGCCATTTGGCGAATGCATTTCCGTGACTTTTCTAGTCATTATCACTGCATAAGGGTTGCACAAAAATCTTTTTATAGAGATCGCGCTCCCAAAGAGAGATTTCTAGCCGATGAAATTTGCACCCAAAAAAAAATTACAATCACTTATAAAGTTGCACATGCATTTAAATCGCACCTAGAAATTTGACAGGTTTTCCACAACCCCAAATATAGCAGTGCAAAAACAGTGAGAAACACAGTTCCCCTGAAAAAAAAAAGATTAATTTTGAGACTTCTGAAGCTCAGTTTTTGGGAATCCCACATTAACAAATAACCTTAAAATTAAACTTGTAAAGGTTCGAGAGACCTAATGACTCTTACAGTGTATGTTATAATTCCTAGGGGGAGGATGCTGCTGACTGATGCAAGTGTGTTACTTCATAGCATACAAAACAGGTCTGATTAGTATATAGACAGAAGGCCAAAGAAAAGCAGCATTACAGCATACATCAGGTTAACAAAAATCTGTTTGTTACTATGTTCTCTACAGGTTAGTTTATGACAGTTCTTAAGTATAGCAACTTTTATATACCAATATAAACTCAGGCAAAACAGCTTTCAGCTAGGTTCCCTACTTTCCTTTTCAAAACTGAAAAGACACGAGTCATTTTACAAAGGCTGGGACATTTAAATTTAAGCATATCTGTGTAATGTAGTAAACCATAAACAATTGATTTTTGTTTAGTGCACATACAGACTTGCCAAACTAATGAGAAAGGATAGATACAGTTATATTAAACTGTAATTATTGTGATGAGTAAAACATTCAACAAATTACAAACATTAAAGCAACAATGAAACACTGCTGGGAAAAATAACCATGATTTCTGTGGAAAATAAAGCATATTTGTAACAAAACAACCTGTAATTGACAGCATGTCCTATTAAAGTCAGTACTGGTTTGGAATTGGATCAATATTTTACATAATACTTAAACATCCAATTACCTCATAATTCTTCATTATTTCATAATGACACATTTTGAGTACATCCGACTAAAATTGCTGTACACATATATATATATACACACACATACACGCACACAAGGGGCAGGCTGTTTAATCATGCACAAAGGCAATAAAATAATTTCTCTCGTTTAGATGATACACCATACAAACTAGAATAGCTAACTATAATACAAACCATTATAGTTAGACATCTTCACATTTATCGTAATACCTACTAGACGCCCGAGGTATCCGACAGACAACCTATTGCATTCAAAAAAATGTTGTCTAGGTAGACAGCTCACTAGGAGTTGAGATTGAGTCATTTAGAACGCTACAAACGCGCCTAAGGTGTCCAAAATCGTTGTTTGGGTGGGCAGCATACAGGTTTTTAGACACAGCCATTATGCATTGGGCCTAGTTTGAAATTGTGGTAGTTCAGGCCCGCTTCCTCTTCCAAACATAATCAGAGTTACATCAGGTTTATCGATCTCATTAAACAAACCTAACCCGCAGATCGAACCCCGAGGCTTTCGAAGACGCCTTTTTTGTATGCGCAGTCTTCATTTATTACCCCAAAATAAAAACGAAACTGAATGTAAATACAGCAGCAGCAAAACCCAGCCTCACAGGCTAACATGCTAACGGCTAACAGCTGGACTCCAGTAAAACACAATCATTTCGTGACAGTAAACGTAAAGTTGTTAGCACATCCCAACACACGTTTTAAACACCATGCATGTCAATATAAGACCCAATATTCTGCAAAGAGCGAAACATTTCAACTAGTGTCAAAAACAACCGACCTGCCCACGTCAAAACCACTTGTTCCCAGTTTAGCCACACAGCAGCCCCCTCACTCAGCTATTAAAAATAAAAGCGCGGTAAAAAGCTAATTACGTTAAACAGATCTGAGCCGACAAAGTGAAAAATGACTGCAAATAAACGGTGACAGACGACGAGACGTCTTGATATGCGTTACCGGAGCCGTTCAAGCTACGCTATGAGCACTGACTTGCAAATCATCTGCTATTAGCCGCTAGCTTCCTTTAGCTTCACGCACACACAGACACACAAACCCACTTACCAAGAATCAAACAGGATCTTTCCTCCATACGACCCCGGATCGGATCATTTAAGTGCTGTTAAATAATTACTCAGTCGTGTGCATATGCTTGACTGTCTCGTTGATGAAGAAACCGGCCGTGTTTTGCGTTCAGATCATTGGTTTATTGTCTGCTGTCGGGTGTTTTTCCTGCGTCACCAGCATCGACTACTGCTGCTGCCCCCTCCCTGTAACTGCCTTCAGCCGCTCTCTCCTGTGTCAGGCTGCTTAGAGACCCGTCACCGTCCTATGGATGGAAGTAAATGAAAAGTATATCCGTGCACGAACAGCTCGGACGTGTGACTCTGCTGGGCATGCGTAGTTTGGAGCCATAGTTCGCCTACCTGACACCTGATTTTGTGATAAGACACCCTGCACACTTACTGCACACTTACACTGCGACAAAGGAGTGCTCAAACCGGTTTTGTTTCTGGCTTTAAAAACATGTTTTGCGTGAAAGCCAATGCGCAAAACCCCAAAATCTTACTTTTTTTTAATGTGGAGCATAAGATGCATGGATCACATTTTGAAATATGAACAATTCTGAAGAAACTACTTTGAACATTTGAACAAAAACAATCAACATGCATACGACCTACTATAGTAATATACCAGTAGAAAGTGAAACGGACATTATTCCACAATATAAAAGCTATTTTGTGAATTTAATTCAGTTTTGTGTAAAAATGTCGAAATCAGCAGCCTGAATAAATGAGTCCATGCAAGAGACTGCGGCTGTTGGGTAATTTGTCACACTGGAAATCAAAGGTCAAGTCAAGCACGTTGCTTTGTGGGATACAGTGTTTTGCATTGTCTGGTCTGGTTGTACAGCTTACTGCACATGTAGCCGGGCATCTAGGTACTTTTTCATCCTGACAATTTGCATAGTGTGCACAGTATACATACTACGTACTTCTGAAATAGTACAAGTAGTGTTTTAGTGTGCTATTTCGAAACTAGCCGTACTGAGGACTAGGTATTGATAAATGTTTACAACAACCAGTTGCCGTAGAAAGAACAGGGAAGTTACTTCAACTAAATTCTACTCGACCTGGATGAACAAAATGCTTCATAGACAAGCCACATGAATGACACAAGCCACTCAGTTCGGCAGCCTCTGCCTGAATAGGGCTTGACCCCAGCAAGCCATCTGTAACAGTTAAACAATTGATCTGCCACTCTAAAGCTTTTGTATGTTGCAGAGGAGACCTCATGCTGGTGCGCTGAGGCTGGTCCTTGTCCAGTGGGCGGAAAGAGTTAAATTCAGTCACCTGACTGAGTGGAAAGTACCTTTGTCACTAAGGCTGGGTCAATGCTTTTGCTGAGTTTTATGATCTATTCTGGATACCATCGAAAAGGACAATAGTCAACGTTTGTGAAAGGTTTAAATGTAACTTTGGTTGAGGCGGAAAAAGGTTCATGCAGGCAGCCAAGTGTAAGTTTGGATGTCTTTATCAAGTCACTTATATCCAAGACGAACACATTTATTTTGTAATGGCTTAAGATGAGCCATTGTGATGGGTTTATATTTAAGGACAAAATATTAAGTATATTATGTGATATAATGTAAAAATATAATGTGAATGTGTTATACTCATACTACCAGACAAAAGCACGTATATTTTATCTGAACTTTTTTAATGAACGAGTTAGGCCAGATTGTGAAGGAAAGCAGCCCATAATTTATCTGAACTATATTGCAACACAAAGATCACAGGTAAATACCTCAGAAGCTGGTTGAGGAAATGCACAGCGTGTATGCAGAGCTGTAATCCAAGCAAAGGAAGTTACTTTAGAAGTAAATGTAAGAGTTTTAATTTGTTTAAACATTTTTTAGGTCCATACATAATTCAGATACTTTCATTTGTGTTTTCCAGTTCAAAACTATTATTTATTACTTAATTAATCATATGATTTAATGTATTATAGTGCATGTTTAGTTCATCAGGTTAACTGGCAATCTTAGAAGGTTCCTGGTGAAATAACTTTGGTAGTTTATATTGTCATTTATGCCATTTTAAAATGCACCAAACAACCTGTAGTACCATCTGAATAAATGAAAGTGACTTGTATTCCACAGCGTAACAACTGTCAAGATTAATCTTTCCTATGCAGCAGCAGAGGGCGCTCAGCCTCATTACATTTATTTTTTAATAAACAAATATGCCTGAAAATGTTTCCAAACATTGGCTTACAAGTTTGGTCCTCATCCTTAGTGGATTTTTTAACTATTTATAATTGTTTCATTTGGAAACAACACAACACATTTGTGTTACATTTCACAATGGAGTCTTGTTTTAAATTATTATCCATAATTCGCCAGTATGTCAAGAAAGCTCAAGAAAATGAAAACAAAAATTGAATTAGCTCATTTTATTCCATTGATCAGGACATTTACATTAAATAATTCACTTTATTATGCATCTAATTTTGTTCTTTCAAAAATAAAAAAAATGCAACATTCCAGTAAATGAACCAGTTAACGAACAGAGATACTGCGAACATCTCTCCATGGTTTCCAGGGTTTCATGAATTGCTTTTACTAATATTAATTGATTATCACTAATATTAATCAGACTTTAAGCAATTACAAGCTTCATATATGCCTATTAATGAGGCACAATATCATAGCAAAGTACAAGTTAAGATTTTAATTTTTACACTTATTTTTAGGCACTTTAATTTTACTGGTTTGACAATTTACACAGGATTAAAGGCAAAGTAGCATAGTGGTTAACATTTTAGATAAACTACAATTGCCAAATTACCAAATTAGGTGGTTTTCACAGCATAACAATTTCTCGGAGGTGCAACAACTGATGAATGATAAAGAACACAAAAATGTATCAAAAACATTCCCTTAGGTCCAGAAATAACATTGTGCATTACTATTACTTCGCGAAGAGTGGACACTCTCTAAATATTTAGACGCATAAAAGAAGATATTCAATATTTACATAAAAAAAATTGAAATTCAATACTCAATAAGACACGTTCTTATCTTTGCTCAGTTAAAACGGAGAAATACAGCAAAGTAAAAGACAAGACAAGAGATAGCAAGTCACATAAACAGTTATTGGTACATACACAAATGGAAATGACAGCATTTTCCTACAGACAAAACAACCCCCATGTGACTCCCTGAGACGTACTGTAACATCACAACAGAGTCAACAAAAAGGATGTCCATCATATCCACAACTAGCCAGACAGGAAAAGCTGAGGAGGTCAGATACTGCAAACAAAACACTGCAGGGAAATTCAAGTCAAGAAAAGACTGTCAGACCTACACGAAAAGCTTCATAGACGGAACAACGAGCGTATTTTCATGCCATGGTTGAAACATGGGCTGCTCATGCTTGACTCATCGGTAATGATGTTAAATATTGAAGTAATGGAATGCGCGGGCGATACAAAGATGACACATTCACCATGTGTGAGACTGCAAAAGGTCATAGCATGTCAGAGACTTTTAACAACTTTACATTTCTGCTGGGCTCTTTATACATTTCATGTAAACTTATTATGCTACAATGAGATAGTGACTTTTATGTAAGAGACCAATGGCATAAACGACAACGTTCATACAGAATCCAAGTAAAACATTTCTGATTTTATGGATCATCTAACTGTCCATCCCGTCGAGAAACTCTCCTTCAATGATCTGCTCCAGGCGTTTCAAGACCCGGTCACTGCTGGATGGTGGGTAATCGGCGACATAACACGGGAGGGACGAGGATGGGCTAGAAGTGCCGTTAAACGAGCAGCAGAGAGTACTGAAGAACGGTATGAGATCCACGATTGAGGAGAGAGAACGCAGTGTGAGGACAGGGAACGCCATCCGAACTGTGATTGAGTCCCCCACCGCTCCATTCAGCACCTGAACACACCATCAATTTATACTCCACACATTTGAGTTATAAAGAAACATTATAGTTGAGCTACCTTACAGTAGTTAGCTGAAGTGGCTGACACATCTATCCAAAGCAACTACAGTACAGTCAAGTTATACATTTTATCAGTATGTGTGTTCCCCAGGAATGGAACCTACAACCTTTTGCGCTGCTAGCACAATGCTCTACCAGTTGACGGGAATACTCATTATTATAACACAGGATAACTTTTTTCCCCTAGTTAGGGAAAAGCCTCAGCAGTACCATAACTCAGAGTAAGTAAACGAGCCAATATTTTTAATGAACGTACCGCTTTCTCCTTTTTTCAGAAGAACTATGACTGTGTAAACAATGTGTGTGAAGAACTTACCCCATAACGTCGGTTTATTCCATCCAGTATTTTGACAACATGAGGTTTACACTCTTGCTCTCCTTCCAGCAGAGTGTTTTCTGGTCCATCATAACTGTCAACATCTACTTCAGGAATGAAAGCCCAGCGATACCTACATATATAAACATGATTGCCTGATCATCAACAGATCATAAACAGTAAATCTGAGGGCATGGAGTGCAGGGGTCATTTATGCATGACTGGAGATATGGGGGAAAAATATGAGAGAAAACCTTAAGGTCTATTACTGATAGCTGCCAATGCTGTGGCAACCATGACAGGCCATTTACATAAAAATGACAAAACACCTAATAAAGAGTTATCCGAGTGCCCTTCTATTATTAGAACGTTCCTTTAACCTTAAAGAAATGCTTATGTAAGGTAAGAGTTAGCTAAAGGAAGAGTTAGCACAATAATTTTGCTATCGTGAACTCCTCCTCATGTTTATACAGGCAAACATTATACAGGCAAACATACAGTCAAACCATTTGTTGTTATTTCTCGCTCATGGACATGCACACAAACAGTTCACAGCTCTTACATCTGGAACAGAGGCATCTGCTCAGGTGGGAAGGACACAGCAGTGTCCAGGAACTTGCAGGCTGACAGGTACATGTCCAGCTCTGCCTGTGGGAAGGACAGCAGACCGTTCTTGTCATGGCTGCCTCGTGATTTACTCCTTAGAAAGAAAGAAAGAAAGAAAGCAGAGAAAAACAGGAGAGAAAATTGACCGTTATAAAAAACAACAGAGATGGCAAGACGAATATAAGGAAAACACAAATGGAGATTCATTTGAGATTCAGACTTATTTACTCAGATCGACTCACTTTGAAACGTCTTTATCATCCAGCAGGGTCTTTTCTAAGCGGTTAAAAATGCGGATCTGAAACGGGAAACCAACGGTATGGCTGACTGTTATGAATATTTAAACTGTACAAATCTAATCAAAGCACGAAGCACAGTGAGAATCAAATGCATATCTCAGTCTCAGGAGGGAAATTCTGTTATAGTTCTCACCAGCTCAGTCACCATGATGGGCCACAGGGAGGTGAGATGTTGTGGTGAGATCCTCAGCAGAAGAACACGGAACATCAGGAACATCTGAGCAGACACTGCTGGCGTCAGTCCCACACGCAGGTTCTCCGTCAGACGTTCTGGAACACACATACACAAATAAAGATAAGAGAACATATATGTGAATATGTATATTCATTTGTTGGACACAGTCGGAGTGACACCTTGAATGAGAGGCAAATAGAAGTGATACTGGTCGTTTTCTCCACTGAACATGGCAAAAGCTTGGCGTTTCAGTAACATGGGCTTCTGCTCGGCGCTGTTGAACAGCTTTAAGGAACTGCTCTGCATACCTGTGCCACATAAACCCACACCATACAAGTAAAACACTGATCTCAACAAACAACTGTCCACAGTCACAGGGTGATTGAGGAAGTTCAGAAATATGTACAGATACTCACTCATCAGATCTTTGAACATAGTCTTCTCATGGGTCAGCAAATGGTCTATGATGGATTTCCAACTAAAACACAACATGAGTTTATTGATTTAAGCACCAAACTGGTTAGATAGATTGATATATTAGTCAGGCAAATTATTTGGCAGATAATTGACCATTTTGAGACAGAAAACAAGCCTGTTCCAGCAGCTGAAGTCAAATATAAAGATACATTTTACCCTGCTTATGATTCACTGTTGTACAATTAAAAGGTTTATCTTTGTAATTTTTAATAAAACTGCAATACTACACATTTTGAGGTAATGCTATGAAAAGTGTTCCTTTATCATCAACAATGCATGTACATACTCAACTGTATCATATCATATATAAACATATATATAATATGTATATAAACCAGAGTCACATCTGTTAACAGCACTGGTTTTAACCATTGAAATAAAAACAGAATACAAATACATGTGAGTGTCCATCTTACTGGCAGGTACATGAGGATTCCATAGTGAAAAACATTGGGTCCATATACAGCTCCAGTACTTCCTTCTTCCACGCACGCTTAGTGTAAGCATATCCACTCAGACTGCTCAACAGCTGAGCCCCAGCACTGAAACTGGGCATGTTATAGGCACTGAGAGGTAGAGAGAACCAGGAAGAAAGAAACAGTTTTTAACAAACAGTTAGCAGGAGTTACAAACATTATGCTAATACAGACCATTCTTTTGAATAAAACACTAATTACAGTTTCATCCCTGACACAGGTGTGGAAGTTTACCTGTATTTCTGTCATAGTTACCTGTGATTTTTTAAATAGGGAAACACATAATACATGAGACGGGAAATGAGAGGCACAGCTTTCTCCTTCTCGTCGCTGCGATAGACCATGTCCAAAAGAGGAGCCAGAACCTACACACACACACACACACACACATCGAGTACACAGAAACACTCACTGCTTATTTGTTGCATGTATATGTGTATAGGTCTATAAAAGTATTTATTAATATTTTCTAGCCTATTACTGTAATACAGTAACAAAAATCACCCTGTCCAGTTTATTATTTAAAATGAAATAAACATGAATGAAATGCAATGCAAGCTTAACTTGCCAAGTACTGTTTTTTTTACCATTATTTATCTTTATAATTGTAACAAATTAGTACATTTTGTGGTCATTTCAGTGTGTGTGTGTGTGTGTGTGTGCGCGCAAGTATGCAAGTCTCGTACTTCAGCCAGCAGAGCCAGAGCTTGTACACTGAAAACAGATGGTGCTGAAGACGAGACCATAGTGCTGCCATGACCGGCACCCTCTGAGATAAATGAAACAGCATTAGTCTCAAAACTGCCACAGCTGCCACTGTTTGACAGTGACTATGACTTTACTGTAGGTTTACCATCTAAGTCATTAGCATCATGGTCATCGTCTTCTCCCTGCAGACACACTTGAGGCTGGGCTTTCACTTCCAGGTTACGACTCAGCCAGCTGGTCTGCTCAAGAGACGAGCCGGCCACACCCCCCACTGCCTCTAGTATGCGCTGACTCACTTCCTGTTGAGAGTACAATTACTATGTAAACAAACTTTAACAGGCTGGTGAAACAACATACTGGTTGCATTTTTGGCATTCTTTCTGGTACTTTGAGCAAATCGGACAATGAATAACAAGGGCTGTTGACGTAATGCATTAGCTGTTGTACTGAACCTAGCTGCAGTTCTCTAGTTGTACTGAACTTACCTGCAGTTCTCTAGTATACTGAACTTACCTGCAGTTCTCTAGTATCCCTCTTGTTATCCATGTTGGGAAGTTGGTTTACACAGTCGTTAAGGATGCTTCAACAGTAAAAAAAAAACAGTCAGACAGGTTCTTCGAATGACCTTTTACCTTTTAATAGTATCTAACAATCGTGTAATACATAAGAACTTTCCATAAAACAATGCAGAGAGGAAAAGAGCTGAATTTGTATACCGGCTTCTTCTAATGAAGATGCAAATAGTAAGTGATGCTTTCTTTAGCCCGCGCTAAATTAATTCGTTAATTACTCACCCAAGGAGCAAGAAGTGTCCAGGTGGGGCAAGATTGAGCTGCACAGATTCTCTGAGCAAACACAGCAGAGCATTGATGTTTTCCTGAATAGCCTGAGCAGGAAGACTGCAAAATAACGCAGAGGAAGATATTTTCATCGAAGACGTTCCAACACCCTAGAGCTTCCATTAAAAACTATATAGTATTTACTATTTAGTGGACTGCCACAGTGAATGACATTCTCTTTACTTTTTTTAATGGTGTATGACATCAGAAGATGGCAAATGAGATGAGGCGCACTCAATAGAGGATGATGTCGGCGGAAACTGTTACCTTTTAATGTAGACATAGCTGAACTGTAGCATTGGGATGTCAACTAAAGTAGTCCGCTGTTAGTGAGGAAGTAGTGAGCGAGAGAGTTAGACATTAAAGCATGACGTGGTTCCACAGTTTAATGTGTTAGACTATCTGTAAGTACATGTGTGGAATACCTGGTCTCCTTTGATCTGATGGGGTTTCTTCACCACCTCTCTGATGAGTTGCAGAACGGTGTCCGTACGGAGTACATTCAATGCCTTCACCAGGTCCACCAAGGTCATCTGAGAATCGCTAGCATCCGGCAAAATCTATGCATGCATATACAATACACAATATAAGACATAGATGTAGGTGTAGATGTCACCTTCAGATCCATGCTTGAAGACATGGTGGACAATGTCATTTTTGGCATGCCGTTATGTATTCTTCACCTTTTTTCTGGAACATCGTTTGCGGCTTTTCCTGGTACTCCATACAGCAGCAACGGAGGCCATGACCTGCACCCCAAACTGCTGAGTCAGGGGCATTAAGAACTCCAGAACCTTCTGCCTCAAGATCTACAGACAACAAAAACGTGTAGCGCTGAATCAACAGCATGACATGATCCATCTATCTCTATGTAAACAACAGAGTCTGCAAACTTGTCACTGTATTTACTTTCATTATCAGCTATACCTTTGTCCCTTTAAAGTACACAGAGGTGGGTGAGACTTTGCTGCCATGGGCGGAGTCACAGCCTTTGACCACACCCCAGAGTAAGGCCATGCTGCTAATCATGTGAGGAAACTCATCCAAAATGGCATTGCTGGCATTTCGCAGGTCTGAAACATCACAGCCTGCAGTTGCCTACAGACCAAACAAAAAACATATCATTAAAAGAAGGGTAGGCAGTTTCGTAGAGACTAGCAATCTAGCTTTGAAAGCATAGGATCCCACCCTCCCTTCAGAGTGCTCTTCAAAGCCACAAATCCACTAACACATGAACCCCTACACAGTTTGACAGATCCAGGCCGAATGCAATGATTGGATAAACATTTTATGGCCCTGTGCTTTCCACAGAAGACATATAGTTATATAAATATATTTGGACCACTTTACTTAGTGATTGCAGGTTGTAAAGAAACTTTAAACCAGCATAACAAGAAAATGTTGCTGGAAAAAAATCACCACCTCTGCCTTTCAGTAAATATAACATTTAGTCACATTAGTGTTCATAAGCTTCATGATTCGCCTAACATATTCAGCGGTGATCCTGACTCACTAGGTACTCCAAGCATGATAAGATATGACTGCAATGGTACCTTAGTGGATGTATATTATAAAATCAAGGGCATTTGACAGCTGTGTATGGGGGCAGTACAGGAGAACATTGCCACCCCAATTGCCAGCAATTGTCTGTGTTATCTATGCGAGGATCCACCATCTGTATATTTGTTTTAGCAGGTGCTTGTATCCTTACCTTCTTGTGATCTAAAAGGCAGTAGTGTGTAATAGTGGTGAGTCCTTCCAGTAGAGTCAGAGGATAGTCAGGTGCTATGTTCTCCCTTTTTAAGATACTGCTGCACAAACAAAACCACACGATATGAAAACAACAACAAAATATGTCAGGTCATATTCACCAACCTCACATCAAACTCATGTGCACTCACACAATCACACCCACACATGAATTACTTGTGTGAAGACTTGACTCCATCATGCTCATGTTGTTTAACAAGCTCATCCAGGTTCTTGCAGATCTGGGCGATGATAGGCGACACAATGATGGCCAGGGATCGTCCTAAATATGGCAACACTTCGCATAGTAGAGTCACCCAGGCTGGGTGCATGGCACATCCGTACTGTGGGTGCAAAGCTCTGGCTGCTGCTGACACAAACATGCCCTGTGCAGTGATGGGCTGATTGGCTATATAACGCACCGCTTTGATGGACTGCTGGAACATCACAGCTGTTTGCCACTCTCGAGCCAAGGCTGAGGAAGGTGGTTCTGCACGCCGCTGTTGGTTAGATTGCTGATGCTCGTGATCATTTGCCTTGGTGTGTGGTGGACACACATGGTGCTCCAATACAATAAGAACCTTGAGGAGCTTCAGTAGGGCAATCTGGAGTGGATGTTCCACCCAGATCCCATCTCGACCAAAATTGATCAGACTCTCTTCTGAAAGCTCCCCTCCTTGGTCTTCTTCGGGCACCGTGTGCTGGTCTGGCCGCTCACCTCGCTGGCAGACGTACATGGAGGCAGAAAGTGTAAGGAGAACATATTGCTGCACTTTGTAGCTCCACAGAAGGTTGCGCGCAGCCTCCAGATTAGCACTGCACCTTGCCTCCCCGATCTGAGCCTGCTGGGCCACCCTCACCAACTGGATCATCAACTCAGTCAGCACCTCCACGCTTTTCACCTGCACCTCCCGATTAGCCTGGAGCTGCGTTGTGGGAACATTAGCATAGGAGAAATAATGAGAGCGGAGATAGCGCAGGCAGAGGGAGGTGAGTAACTCTAGCAGCAGAGTTGGTGGAGAAGAAGGGGAGGGTGGTAAATGGAGAGGAGAAGATAGTGGCTGGGATGGGTCTGGAGTGGCTTCACTTGGTGGGGTTGAGGTCTGCAATCGTCCATAGAAGCTGCCACCTTCCTGAGCCTGACGGTGCCTCTGCAGAAGGTTTTGGATGAGGTTAAGATGAGCGGTGGAGCTACAATCCAGAGAAGTACTGGAGAGAGCCTCTACAAACGGCCCTGCACTTGTCCTGAGTATGGTCTCTAAAACAGTAAAGGCATATAGAATGCGCTGGCTCTCATACTGCTGCTTATAGAGCAAAACATGACGGAAAAGTGAATCCACTGCCTCTCGTTTCTCCCGCTGCCGCTTCAGCTGCCTAGACTTGGCCATGGCCTCCAACTGTCCATCGTCTTCATCGCTTGAGAGCGAATCAGAAACCTGAGTGCGTTCCGAGTCCACCCTCTGCAGGCCGTTGGCCACACCCTCCTCCTTTAGTCTTTGGTCATCAAGACGCTGCAAGTAAGGGGCGGAGCTTGAGCTGGAGTTTTCAGTGGAGTTCTGAGCACCACTGGTGTCTGCAGATTCTGTGTGCTCACTTTCCTCATCTTCATCCACTCTTTCCTCATCCTCTCCTTCGGTTTCTTCACTCTCACTTTGGGACATTTCTGGGGAATCTGAGGGCGTTCCCATTAGTTCTGGATCTCGCTCTAGCTCCGCCCACAACGCTTCACGATCTACTACAGTGATGTGGCTGGCAAACGCTTCCTGTGTATCCTCTCCAGAACTTTTTATGGTGGATCTGTCTCGGTAACTCACCGCCTTTAAATTACCTAAGTCACATATACAGTTAAAACAGACAACACTATTATAAATATCTCCATCCATTAGCATTATGAATGAACTGTCATCACATATTAAAACCATATAGATAGAAGAACAATATAGAAGAAAACACACATCAAGAACATAGTGATACACTATTGTGCAAATTTCAACATTAAATTGTTTTAGTTAAAGTAAAAGATCAATACAGTGTTAATATACAGTATGTGTTTTTAATTACATACCGACAGAGAGATTCTGTTTGACAGTCTCTATAGGTGATCTCTGTGTTTTGGGATCCAACAGTAAGAGCAGAACTGGTTCCAGAATACGGACCACATCATTGAGAGAGAGAGCCCGCACCAACCAGTTCTGTGCCGCGGCACTGACACTTCCATCATGATTGTTCAAACTATCTAGCACCACAAACAACGACCTGAGAACACAAAGAGGCATCCGGAGAACTTTGAGTGAATATGTCAGAAAGCTCGGAACAAAATGGGACGCGAGGAAAGAAATGAATTCGTTACACAAGAAACGTGAAGCACATGACCTGTCAAACGAGCGGTTGAGGGAAGTGCTGCGATTTGTCTGGATCTCCCGTGTCAGGTGCCACAGAACTGAGAACCTGTGCAGCGCCTCCAGACACACAACCTAACGCAAACACAGAACACGCTTACACAAAGGTGTGTGTTGAGCGGGTGTGTTTATTTTAAATGGAAGAAATGCAGTACCTTATCCCTGCTGACCAAACCCATGCAGATTATGTTCTCACAAATGGTGGCAGAGGGAGCCAAGCAGTGAAGCCGGTAGAAGAGCTCCACACAAGATACGTGATGCTCTCTGCGTTCGGTATCTAACTGAGCCCAAAGCACCTGAGATAAACGCTGGAACAGAGGACAGTGAGAATGACTAAAGTCGGCGGCCATCTTGGAAACACCACTGGGCAGCCTTTTTCTATGTTGGTGTTTGGCATGCCAATACATCTACTTAAAGCCGCAATCCATAACTTTTGCCTCTCTACCGCCCTCTCTGTTTGAAACATGAAATTGCAGGTTACTTTACATACTTGTCATTACGTATGTTGAATTCAAATGAAGCCAAACTGACATTTCCTGGGAAATTGGACACTGCAGATAAAAGTATAATCATTATTACAAACTTAATGCAAATCGGGGTAAGGTAAGGAAATCGTCTTGAACACTGATCTGTCGTGTACTTGATCAATAACTGATTTTTGTTCATTTTTAACCCTAAAAGTTCCGGATTGCAGCTTTAAACCATCAAGATTTCATTTGTACATGATCGCTGATAAATATTTCAAATCAGCTATAAAACCTGAAAACATTTATATAATACAAACATTTTAGCTCACATTACGCTAAATCTGAAAAGCAATAATGTTATTGATATTGCTTATAATACTGCTGTAGTTTCTATTTTATGTTTTTTCCATTCAAAGCACGACAAGCTACATGCATCGAGCACATGATACAGATAATGTGTGTTACCAGGTAAAAGTCTGTGGAATCCTCCATGATTCTGAGAACAGCAGGGTAGACGGGCGGCAGGGTGACCATCTGCAGCTGTCCACTGAGGGGGTTAGCATCAGAGTTCTTATAGCGCTGGTTCTTATCCTGAATGACAAGAGCTAAAGACTGAGAGTGATTGATCAGCTCAAGAAGAGAGGAGATCGCAGCGTGCTGCACCTGTAGGTACACACACACACACACACACACACACACACACAATAAAGATGACTGAATTAATTGAAGAAAAGCAATGTCAAAAAGATCTGGTATATTTTTTATTATTATTAAAACGTTCTCTTTTTCCGGTTTAACATGCATTGACAAATGTAAATAAGCAATTCGTGTGTTGACTCTTCTGAAGAGCGCAAACACTGTGTCGCTATCAAAACATTGCTCCGTTTGTTTAAGTGTTCTGTCATGTTGACCTCTGGTATAAGTTTGGGGAAGGATCACATTCAACGGAGTAGTTTAAAATGTTAAAAGAACATGCTAATATAAGGTTTGTACTACAGTAAACAACCTCATATTAGAATAAAAGATAAGGCTGGTGGTAAACATTGTACTACAGTAAACATGTTTACCACCAGCCGCGCATTAAATATTCGCATATTTAATGCGAATATGAGGTTGTCTACTGTAGTACAGTGTTTACCACCAGCCTCATCTTTAATGCTAATATGAGGTTGTTTACTGTAGTACAGTGTTTACCACCAGCCTCATCTTTAATGC
>JAZGTI010007397.1:0-21710 GCA_036877585.1 Botia kubotai | reverse complement strand
ATATTCTGCACAGTGTACGGCACATACTATATACTGCACCAAAGAGTGGTGTGTTATTCTGAACACAGCCATCATGCATTACACACTTTCATTAAATAGCTGAGGCTCCTTTCACTGAAGACCTCCCTCAGAAAAACCAGGTCCTCTTTATGATTAGCTTCTGGATGCAGCTGAGAGGTGAGGAGTGCTAGCATCTCATGCAAACCTGCAGCAATCACGGAGAATAAGTAATATATTATTAAACACAAAGAGCTTGTGGTTTTGAAATGAGTTTAGTAGGCAATTTAGAGGATAGCATTACACCTGTTGTATGAATGACCCACCCGTAATAGGTGACAAAACAGGCATGGCTGCTCACGAGACGGTCAGAGATGCAGGAAAAAACGATTCTCCTTTTCCGTTTAGATCACTCAGAACGCAAGTTCATCTGAAAAATCCACAAACCTTTAGAAAAATTTACAAAAACAAACATGTTTTGGCACATGGTGACATTAAGATGTTTCTGTGCATTTGTAAGTGTGGCAAATAGATATTTAACAGTAATGGAGCACATCAAATTAATTAAGCAAATACTTTAGGACACAATTAAAAAGAAATATGTTTTATGCACATTTGATTGCTTGAATTGAAATAACGGTACCGTTTGCATGGTGAGGTTTATTATCAAATGTTATGAGGTGAAAATGATTCATATGACAATAGTCATTAAACATGGTCATTAAACAATGTAGTACATTTAATTACATTTCGTCACCTTAGTAAAATCAGAGAATGAAATGTGACCTTACAATAATAGCAAAACATGTCTCTTTAGTAGGGTACACTGTAGATTGTAGTGGTCTGCACCAGAGCCCGGCAAATTAGTGAAGTAAGTAGAAACATGATCGCTTGTGCTTCTAAACGAGTTCCGTGGAAAATAATCCCCATGGCAACAACAATCAATACTTTGTCATATTTTTTATCCAGAGAAAATGGCAGGACAGTTAAAATTGCTCTTCACTTGTTTAAAAAAGTGAAAGTGATGCTTTTTCAATGTAACTGTAAGCATTGTGTTAATATAATAATTTAGTCTGTCTGTACATCAATACAGCCCAATGGCCGTAAACATTGCAGATAATGCAGTTAATGCAATGTGCAAACACTGGATTCCTGGATTCCTTTACCTCTACATGACATTTGAAAACAGAAAGCGCTGTGTAAAATTCCTCAGTGACTGAGTGTGACTTACAGATCTGAGTTTTATTAGAAATATAGCAAAGGATATAATAAAAGAGGTGGTTTTATGCAAAACAGACTGAAGCTATTTAAATTATATATAGACCAAAATGTAGCCGTAAAGTTTCAAAAATGAAATCTCAGAGCTTATCAAAAATTAAGTACAGTCTGTGAAACTGTGAGGAATTCTAAAGTTCTAAAGTATATTAAAATGTTCCACTGTTTCCACGATTTGCACTACGTTTGCATCTATCTCTCTGTCTCTCTGTCTGTCTGTCTATCTGTCTGTCTATCTATACTTCTATACTTTATTGTATTTTCATATTGCTTAAATTCTATAATATTATATACAATTACAATTTTACAGTACCCAATAAAATGCAATAGATAAAATGCAAAATAAAGTGCAATAGACAATAGATTATATAAGTAATAAGTAATATAAGTACTATTTTTATATTACTTACATTCTATAATATTATATTAATATTATATTATCTAATATTACTACTACTGCTGTCATTATTACTATTTTTCGTCTTTTTAATTACTTGCTATAGAAAGCCAGAGTCTCACGCCAACAACTGCAATGTACAAATTGTCACTGACATCTATACACATGAAAAAAATAAACCTGAAACTTTCAAGCCCCTACTCTGTGTGGTAAAATACAGAGCTTGTGTCATGATGTTAAAATTTAGTACAGCTTGTACCAGAGCAGATGTAGCTTTACCACGACTTTCCCTTTTCTGAAAGCCCGTTAATCCATCCTGATTCTCTCAAAAGACCCAGAAGAATCTCTCTCGCACGCTCTCTCTCTTTCTCCACTTCTCTCTGCTTATGATGTGCTAGATGGAAAGATTACGTTGGTTTGTGTCTCCGCAGATGCTTCTGGTGGGTTCTCAGCAGACGTATGCTCAGATCAGGCTTCTTAAATTGCTACTTTGCAGCCCAGCTTTCCATATGAACTACCTCTGCCTCACCTACAGCCTAACAGAGAAGCTAATGGTTAAGACACATCACATCACAAGTGTCATTGGAGTTCAGCTGTTATTGGTCACCTTGAGGATTTTAGAATTGAATGTCTTGTTTTAATAGTACTTTCTCCACACTTCGAACCCACACTGTTAAGTTACTTATTGATTGTAGTTTTAAAGAAAATAATGTAAAAATGGTCCAGTAAAAAACACACATTACATGGTTATATATGTAAATAAAGGTTTCTTTATTTTATAGACACAAAAATTTATGTAAACTGTGATTAAATTTGTTTTTATTAGTATGAGCCATTGTATGGTATATTTTACTATTAAAATAATTATTTCTAAAATTATTAACAAAATATTAAAACAAAATATTTTACTATTTTATTTAAATACTTCTGCTTTCTTCAAACATACTCATATGTCCTCTTTTAAATTTAACTACTTTATGATATATTACTTTAGTTAATGGCTATTGCACTATTTTATTGGGTACTGTAAAATTGTATTTGTCATTGTTAATGAAATTTGGTGCGCCTGTATTATTATGATAATTATCAGTATATTTAGTATGTAGGCTTGTATATTATGAACTGTAAAATATACAATCGTTAAAATGACATTACAAATATTTGGAGTATACTTCTGGTAACCTCAGCTACCAGTTTTCCACACAAAAGTTCAAAGTAGCATTTGTGTTGTTATGCAGTCTGAAGATCTTGGATGAGGCCTGTCTGACCTTTATCGTCCCCTCTCTCTTCAAAAGACCAGGGGGTCTTCTGCCCAGTCCTCGCCCTTACAGAGTGATTCATGTGAGGCTGAAAATGCGCCCCGCTGAGGGACAAGGTCATTCAGCCACCCTTATGCCACCATCTGTCCCATCCACTGTCGTGCACTGCTAAAGGCCACCATTAGTAACAGCTCGGCCTCTCCCCCTTTTGTGTGTATATGGTTTACATAGATGCTTGTATAGATACAAGCATGGCTAGCAAACACATCCGATAAAATCTGTTTGGAGCAGATTATTGTAAATAACATCAGTCGCTGTCACTGAGTGCTATGGGACAGAGCCAAAAGCCTTCAAATTCAGAAGATTATCAGAAAACAACCTGCACATCAAAACAAATCACGATAGCAGCCACAATATATTGCAAACACCTGAAATAATGCGTTTGCTACAATCATAACATTAGTTGACAAATTGTCGAGGTAACCTAATGCACAGAAGCATGCACAAATGTACATGTTTTTTAACTGTAAGGTAAAGACTTTAAACTGAGATCTGTTGCTTTTAAATTTATGTTTTTAATATATTTAATGCACACAGAAGCCTTTTTGCATTAATACATTGTCTTGTGTATTTATTAAGATTATAATTATTATTATTCCGTTCATGTGAACTATTGTCTGGTCAACAGTCAAAACGTGACCTGCACAGTAATGATATAACACAAAACACAGGTGCACAGGGATACATCCAAAGCTTCCCAAGACACTCAAAGAAAACAGAAGCTCATTAGGGGTAACACTAAGCAGTCATCATTACAACTCTCAAATATATCATCCAATAAAGCACGGCACCATCCCTAAACACATTCACGTGCCCGTCACTGTGACAAACTAAAGGGAATTCGAGAAATGTTCAGGGATACCCCGCATCTCTCTCTCTCTACCTCATTCCAGTGGACGTGCATCCCAAAGTCTCCCCAAAAGACTGTCCGTCACTGAACGTGGCCAGCAGAAAAATACATTACTGGATGCTGAGATCCTTTTAAGTACTGAATCTATCCCCTGCTGTTCATTCTGTCTGCCGGACGGATTATACACGCAGCCATGCAAACGAGAGAACGCCCCTGTATCTCTTACCTTTCACTGTTTGTGTGTGTGTGAGAGAGAGTATTTCCGCTTACATGGAAAGACCCTGGGCATCTCTGTGGCAATTCCTGCTACAGTGGCTGGATTCTCTGTTAGTATGTCTGGTTTGTTCCCTCCCTTCCCCCTCCCTCCCTCCCTCTCTCTCTCTCTCTCTCTCTCTCCCTCTCTCTCTCTCTCTTTCTCTCTCGCTCTTCTTCTCTCTATCACACACACACACAATCTTCAGCCCTCCCTCAATCTCTTGCTCTATCACCATCCCCCACTGCTCCTCCTCTTCCTCTCTCTCCTCTAATGATGCTTGCTGTGATACGGCAAGAGCCGACAGGCAGTTTCAGCTTGAATCTATAAAGTATAATATATCTTACCTATTGGTTCTGTCAAAAGCGTGAGTCAAACTGACATCAATTGTGCCTTATGGCTTTAGAACCTTTCATAAGATAAACAAGCTGCTTTCAATAAGCATGGACAAGGGATAAAGAACAGAAATGTGTTGGACATGTTATTACCGTTTACTCATGTAAACATGAACGGTAACGTCACAGAAGGATGCAGGTTGTGACGTCAGAAATCTGGAGATCTCTGCATATTTGTAAAGGAAATCAGGTCATACTTTTTCCAGTGTAACAATGTGAAGGAAATGTAATTATCTATCTATTGGAATTTTAAATAGTAAATAACAAACCCCATAACACATTTTGTAAGACAATTTCAATTTATTATATTACAGTCTTAACAAAATGGCACAAAGCAGCACTGCAGTTGATTATGAACAGCAAAAAATTACATTAAATTGCAATGACAACAATTATTAATTGGACATAAAATTACATGAATCTACAGACACATTTACAGTATAATTAGAATACAAAATACATCAAAAGAATGTGTAATCAACAAAACTTTACAGTTTACAGAGTGTTTGCTTTCCCAAACCTGTAACTCCCTGCAAATGCAGACCTGAATCTCATGTGAAAGGATGATATTCTGCAGCCATAATTCACCATCGTCATACATCTTAGCTGCCAATGTGACTGAGAGCCAATCTTGTAGGATGATCTCAAATGGTCATCAGATTGTAGACTCTCCCTGGCTGGATGTGAGTGATGAATCCTGCCAAGACACAGCACAAAAAATCTGTATTAGCTGCCTTTCTTAGACACTTTTTTAAACATGATACTTTTTAGGCTCTTAAATTTATAGAAATTTACATATTTTTTAATTACACACATGTACACACGTTAGCATATGTGGTTAATGGGGACTCTCCATAAGGGGTAATAATTTTTATACTGAGCTAATCAACCTTTTTATCCACTTTATATTAAATATTATAAATATTATTATTTTTATATTATATTAAAAGCACAGTTTAGTAAGCCATTTGGTTTATGAGGACACAGGAAGTGTCATGTTTACATTGTTATACACATTTGTGTCCTCGTAAACCACTTTTATTAGTACCATTCATTATTCATATAGGTGCCATTCATTTACCTTTAGGAAATTACAATGTCACAGTACACGGACTGAATGATGGAGGGGTGGGAACTGAGCGTGAACGAATCGGCATTTGCAAAAATCAATTTACTCTCAGGCCTCCGTGGAGCAAAACAAAGCTGGATCTGTGTCACAGTTTTATTTTAAGCAGCCGAGGGCCCGACCTTTCATTAGTCTAATGCAAATGTATTTTGAGCTACATTTAAGAGACTTAATGACAGCTCTTGTCTCAGCTGACACATCTGAACCACAAAGAATAGGCGGACGGGTATGTTATGAAAACTCTCTCTGGTGGATAACAGTATCACATTCAGAGAACATCACCGCCAGCAAATTGCAGTAATCAAAACAAATGAAGGAAACAGATATTTTACATCATAATTTCTTTCTGTCCGTGGATGTGTTCCATTGAACAATTCCCTTCACGCCTACAGACTGTTCAGGCACAGCGACTGAATAGACGCCTCCATCAAGGAGACTTCCAAGGTCTTTCTTGTCCTTTATTCCCTGTCTTTGAATTCTCTCCCATCCAAGGCCTTGACATGCCTTTATGAGCCTTTAAAATGAGCCCCTCCCTCACTGTACACCGTTATAGATTCATTCTTTTATAAGCATTCGTCTCAGCGTTTAGCAGCATAAGGAGAGAGGATGTCAATGTGACTGCTTGTGTGCCTGCATCACTAAACCTGAACTACATCAATGTTAGGACAACCTGCCTTCCCAATGTTTTCAAATCATGCCATTTATACCATTTGTTTTAAGTTGTTAGTCAAATCAGAAATCAACCAGTGCCAAAATATCCCCAGATAATTCAAATGTGGACACAAAGTGTTTTATAGGCATGTTTATTTTGAATGCATTTTGGTATTTACAGCAATTATTGCTTTGCATGTAAATTTGACTTTATTATTAATATTCAAGATGAGAAATAAAGAATAAACAAGGTATTGTGACTACTGTAAACAGCATAAATGAACAGCAATGTCTTTGTTTTTAATGTGGAAAAGATAATGCAACAATATATGTATATGTATGTAATGTATTGTATTTTAAAAATCAGCTGCATTTATTTTATTTATTGCAGGTAAATATCACCCTCTATAAAAAAAGTTAATAAACTTCCCGTACACCCCCATATACATTCCTTCCTATTACCTATTTTACATTATCTCACCATGTACAAGGGGTTAAGGAATGAATCATCCGTGTCCATTGCAGACTGCAGCTGTGAAGTATCAGCCTGTGTAAAAGAGGAGCAAGAGTATCATAATCAGTCTAATAATTGGCACAGCACAGTTAAAACCACAGCACAGCTTTCTCTCTGTGCTATGATTGTGTTGTTACTTACTAATGTAACTAACTCCTCTGTGTCTTCCTCTCCCACATACTCTATATCTGTTTCCCTGTCACATCTTCAGTGAAGAATAACTACTGGTGTGTGGGTGTGTTTAGGGTATTCGTGTATTATAGTGTTTGTAAAGCAGCACTGTACTCATATTTCTTAAACATCCTAAAAATGATTTTGTTTTGTTTTATTTTAAACCCCACATTAAGCATTAAACTTTAATCAATAATGTAATTAATTCACCCAACCCACATAAATATAAAACTTTATTTTGTAAACAATTTCAGCCTTAGTTCTGCTGTCTATTTTATTCTTTACGACTGTTATACTTAAAAATGTATGATTAATAGTGCACTCTGTAGTTTATGTTGTGCTGAGCTTGTGTCTATATAGCAGTCATTGTGAACTTATACTGACCCCGAGTACCTTGGATGTAGCTTTAACTGACAGTGGTGACGTCATTGTGAGATTTGCATACCGAGCTATGATTGGTCTTGTCTTTTCTGCATGTACAGTACTTTATTTAACCATTTACAGCCACCTTAACACTGTGCACTTACTATGTCGATTATCAAACACAGCTAACAAAAAACAAAATGACAATGCAACACTTTTTTTTGCTGGAAAGACCGGGAAATAGTGAGTATGTAAAAGTACATGGGTGCCAGCGTTCCCTGTGCTTTCTGTACCTAGATTGACTAGATTGAAAGGTTTTCACACACAAAATCATGGCTTACCTCAGCAGGCTCAGTGTTGACTGGGGTGGCATCTGCTGTGACAGAGGCTGCAGCATCGTCTGCCTGTGTCAGGGTGCTCATCTTTGCTGTGTAGCCTGGGTTCTCAACACTCTCCTGAAAGATTTAAAAATAAACACTGTGCTTTAAAAGGTTTTGTTTAATTTTTGAATGCCCACATTTAGACAGCATTTAAAAAACAATTCCCCCCAAAATGAAACAGCTTTACAAATCTGTACAGTCTGTTTTTTATAGTTATTTTGCACGGTACAGTTTCTGGATTGGACTACTTTGCATTGCCCAATTGGACTACTACTGAATTGTCCAATTGGCTGGCGTTCCAGTCAACGCAACCAAACCCCTCTAAATAAACCAGAATGCTGCAGCATGTCAGGTCTTTGATCAAGCCCATGTCATACCTCTCCTGATCTGACACAACTGGCTACCTAGTGCTGCCTGCGTTAAAATTACCCTGGCCTTTAGGACAGTCACTAATACTTTACCCATACAACCCACTCCTTCAGATATACGCCCCCTCTCGGCATCTACTTTCTCTCAACAAGCGACGCCTGATTGATAACAACACACAAGGTACCAGATCGGTCTTTAAGACATTCTCCTATACTGTTCCTCTCTGGTGGAATGAGCTGCCAGCCCCCACCTGATCTGCATCACAACCTTCAAGAAACAATTACAAAACCTGTATTGACGTTTAACCTTGTTTAACCCTGACGTGTGTAACAAATTTTTTTTGCTCTGCTTCTGTTCATCCTAGCATCAGCAGCTTTGTAGACTTGTGGCAAAATATTAAATGGGCTCCCATTTGTACAATGAATAAATTAATTACAATGAATAAATTAATTACAATGAATAAAATCCGCTACATAAATAAAATGTAAAATGTACACAAAGCTATGGCTTTAAAATACACAGAATACAGTATATGAGTCATGTGGACTTATGGTGCTTTATTTTCTTTGTATCCTTCTCTTTTTTTCCTTTGCTCTTTTATGTTCTCAGGTGAACTGCGAATTATATGGGCTTTGGAATGACAGGCTGAATAAAGGATGACAAAATTGTTATTTGGGTGAACTATTTCTTTAAGTACTGAAGAAAGGCAGTATACTTTTTCTTCCACTAGAGGGCAATAACATACTTTGGCGGACCCGCTGATGACTGTAGTTGCTACAGCTGCCATTGGGACAGCAGGAGAGTTTTGCTTTTCCTCAGCGCTGTACGCTGGGTTCTCAAAATTCCTTCCTGCTCCCTCCACTTCTATAGACGTGCTGGATTCCTGTTGCTGATCGGAGAACAAAGATAGACAAGAAGATAAACAAACCTAGATCTCTATTTTGGAATGAAACATTTTAATTGTGTAAAAAATATAAGACACTTCAGTAAAATGCATATGGCATTTTTCACTGACACTTAATTGAACTAGTTCCAGTCACAGGATGTTAAAAATATAAAGATAATGTGGTAAATACAAACCTCAGTGGCAGTGGTATTGTTGTCATTTTTTCTGGATTCAGGTTGTCCAGTGGACTCAGATGAGCCACCCCTAATTATGTAAAACAACACCAACAGGTTTATTGTGCTATGTAAATTATTAATTTGCTTCTCTGTTTTATTAGCGAGACATTTTTATTTCGAATTTTTTTTCAGTCTCACCAGAAACTGGGTCTGCTGAAGTCTGGCATGCTGATAGGTAGATTGATGTTATGAATAATATTTATTATTTTTGATTTCTTGTGGGTAGAATATATCAAGCAGCCCAGGAAAAGAGCCACAGCTGCTGTGACTCCAAGAGCAATGGCAACTGTGATTAAAAAGAGAATGACAGAGATATTGACAAACATACATTTACATGCATTTTGTCCAAAACTACCTACAGCACATTCCGGCTTTTAACTGTATCAGTAAAAAGTTTGTGTATTCCCTGGGAATCAAGCCCATGATTTTCGTTGTTGCCATGCTCTACCAGTTGGACTATAAGAAAACCATGAGCTATTGTTTGCACAGACACCAGTTTTACAGTGTAACTGTACAGAAAACTCCTGTGACAGTAGTGTGATAACTGCCCTGCTGAGGTTTCATGGCAGGTTATTGGCTGTTGTTATTATTTTACCTGAGGTTGAGACTACACCATAAACACTGATTTCACAGAAATCTCCTGTCCAGTCAGGTGGGCAGCTGTTGGGCGGGAATTAGCAGTTAGCATTTTCATATAATTGTATCCATCCATCTATTTAGTTCTAACACACAGGTATCACTATACAATCACAAGCTTACATGCAAAGTGCTTTATTGTCATCAAAATAACATGTTCCGCCGTTCACACACTGGCACGGAGGAGGCATGGTGGGCCCAGGCTCCACCCCTAACAATAAAATCACACAACAAAACCCTGTCAGCTCCATAACTGGAGCTTATGTGACACACATACAGTACATACATGACAATCACAGTGTATTAAATCAATCTGCCCTTTTATATCCTGGATTATGACCGAAACCAGGAGACAGACGTCACTAGCTCTAGCTAGCTAAAATGAATTGGTTTATGGTCATATCATTAAGATCTTCTGACTGAGATAACGGGTACGAACGGCACCTGCGTCACATTCCGTGCTGCTGCCAGGATAAAAACCGGTGCCTTCTGGGCAGGCGCAGGTGTAGCCTCCAGGCCTCAGCAGACAAAGATGACTGCATGTACCCTTACAAGGGTTCTTCACTGTGGGAAGGATAAACGATTAATACCATTCAGACACACAATCTACCCTTCAATGAAATCACCTTTTTGCTTTATGCCACCAATAAAATCCTAACTTTTATTATTAATATTTGACGTTCATAACCATTACAATAAATGTGTGAACATTGGCTAGATTTATGCAGAGGTCATTATGCTTTGGTTTACTGAGGTTACCCACTGGCTACAGAGTTGTATTTCTGCTGCTGGTAGACGTTGATCTGGGTGAGCCAGGGTCCTGCTGTCAGGAGTTTGGTTTTGGCACCTTTGCCAAATTTGTCCTGTCTGAACACTTCGCCCTTCTCCTGTGTGCTCCAGTAAACATGGTCCTCAAACACATCCAAACTGAAAGGGTTTCTTACATCTGTGACAGAAAACAGAACATAAATGTTTGTAACTGATACAACGATTTTTATTGTTAGCGCCGATTTGGTGCTGGTCTAGCTGGTGGACCAACTGCTGGTTAAGCTAGAAGCTTGGTAGGAACACCAGCACACCAAAAGATGTTTTTTTCTGATTGGATCAGCAGTTTTCAATAAACCAATCAGATGCTTACCTATGAAAACTGCTGTGCGTCTGCCCTGTCCATCTGGCAGCACAGACTCGATGCGACTCTCCTTTGCATCTGACCAGTAGATGCGGTCATTGTTAGTGAAGTCGATGGCTAAACCTGTAGGCCAACCCAAAGCACTGTCCACCAGAACCCTCCTCTCCTGGCCATCCAACCAGGAGGCCTCGATTCGGGGTGTGGCGCCGTTGTCAATCCAGTAGAGCATCCTGCACCACAGCATATGAAAGGAAAATTTTAAGATCTGCATTTTATTCAGGCCAACTAATACAAACCACAACCAAATGAGACTTGTGCCTCACCCCAGTCGAGGGTTAATGGCCACAGAATTTGGTTCACCCAGGTCGGTTTTAATTAGATGTTTCCTGTAACGGCCATCCAACATAGCCACCTCCAGACGCTTGAGCTGGGCATCAGCCCAGTACAGATTCCTGCAGGAACATTAATGGCTGTTACAAAATGATTCATTAAAGTGACAGGTCATCTGTAGATAAACAGATAACTAAGTGCTCTACCTGCCGACCCAGTCAACTGCAATCCCATAAGGCTTGGTGATATATTTGATGTCCAGGTTGACAGCAGCCGCAATGTTATTACTGTGATCGTCCACAGCTGGCAGATAAGCTCTTTTAATAGCACCAGACACCGCACCCTTCCCTTCTACTGTAAAATACACCACACCTGACACACAGAGACAGGTACCACATTAAGCACAAAAGATACACTCTTTGTGTATCTTTGTGTATCTTTGTTAAGTCTATAAATAACATCTGCAGCGTTAATCATAACTGTATTGTGATTTTTGTTAATGTGTCACAGTTTATGATTCGAGAGCACACACTGAGTCCAGTGTTGTTATGGTCCCAGTCATAGTCCAGAGCTACAATGCGTTCCTCTTCTTGCAGGAAGTCATGATACTCCTCTGTCTGGAGGTTAAAGCGGCGGATACGGATGTTCTCTGGCAACAGAAGCAGCGGTCCAGGACCTGGGACACAGAGGACAGAATATGTACTCAAAACACCTTCTCTATGCAAAAAGATTTAAAGGGACAGTTCACCCAAAAATAAAACTTATTTCCAAACCCGTATGACGTTCTTGTAGCAAAGGAGAAATATTGAAGAATGTAAGGAAATAAACAACAGATGCATAAGATGGCATATGTATACAAAACTACTGTATAGCTTCAAACCTAACAATGCGTGTGAACTGCATTTTTTTACGTTGACAGTAGAACCTGTGCGCAGTACATTTTTCGAGATTTCCTTTTGAGGTCAATAAATCATGACCAAAATTTGTGGCATAATTATTCCTTATGAGTTATGATGCAAATGTTTTCTGTTTTAATTTGCGTAATCTCTCACATTTTCTATTTTGTGCTCTTACCTTCAGCCTCACACTGATTGCCTGAGCCCACCTTTCTGTAGCCCTGGGCACATTCACAGTCATAGCTGCCTTTGGTGTTCTTGCAGACCTGTGGGCATGTGCCGTACTCTAGACACTCGTCTATATCTGCAGAGAGATACAGACACAAGAGTCACAAGTATAAGCACAGTGTAGGTGAGAGATACTGTTAGTATGTTCAGCATGTGTGACTGAACGCTTTCTATTTACAGACAAAACTGACAATAATATAAACAAAACAAGACTGATAATGTAAAGACTTTTGTGTTGACGCTTAATGTCTGTATGTCCATTCAGAATTTAATACATTTTAAATTCTACTTCAATACTTTATTGTAAAATGAATTTGAATTGAAAACTATTACCCATTTAATACCCATAAATATCATAATGGGTATTAGGGGATATTAACATTCATGTGTATAGCACCTACAAAAATTTGTATTTAATTTATATACATATTTAATTGTAATATATTAAATGTAATTTTGTGGGGGAAAATCAATGTTCCCCTTCTTTCAACTCTGTGTTGTACCATTGCAGCGGAATGTGTTCTCCGAATCCACCCCATATCCTGGTCTACACGAGCAGATGAATCCAGTGCCGTTTAGGTTTGTACACTCATGCTGGCATAACTTCTCCTCACAGTTGCGGTCGTGACCAAAGTCTGAAAAAAAAAATCAATGATCAACTACCTGACAGATAAAATACTGCCAGCATTTCCCTAATGAATACAGTTAGCCCATAAATCGTAAATGAATTACCAAACACACTTTTAAACTAACCAAACTAATCATATTTCAGCAACTAATACGGTCTAATATTGGACTTACTGCAACCCAGCTCATCAGTAAGATCTCCACAGTTGTTGTTGTGGTCACAGACATAAGGAAGAGCCACACAGTGGCCATTACTGCATTTAAACTCATTGGGTGTACAGGGAGCAAGTGTGGGCTCTTGACCTGAACATAAACACATTTACATTCATACAGCAGTTTAATCTGTATACATTAAACACGACCTGAACTTTCTTAGTAAATGTGTTGTATTTAAAGAGTTTAATTTTAGTAGTGGTGTAAATATAGAGGGAATCTCTTACAGCGGTCCTCTTTTTCATCACTTCCATCTCCACAGTCGTCCTTCTTGTTGCACAGCAGACCACTATAAATGCAGTAGCCGTTGTCACATCGGAACTTAGCCGGAGCTTCACACGTGATGTTCCCTGATCACAAAACAGTCATGCATTGATATACATAGAGTAATAACATTGATAGTTCCATTATGTCCCTTCTGAAAAGATCGGTATTAATTTTCAGGCTGGTACAGAACTTGCAGGTTAGTGTTGGTTTGGCGATAATCATGCTGTTCAACCAGCATGGTTAAAAACTAGTTTAGATACCTGCTGGGGTCACCAGCCCACCAACATTGTTCCAAAAGGCAATATATGGTAGTGACTAGCAATAATTAGAGAACTAATACTGATCATGTATCATAAAGAGTCAACTACAATGATTAATTTAATCACATAATCAATCTAATAATTGCACAGGTCAAAATGGTAATTTTGTAATTATTTTTGCTGTAGTTTCTTACAGCACAGGCTGAGATCTTCATCTGAGCGGTCTCCACAATCGTTGAAGCCATCACACACCCACTGTTGGTTCACACACAGCTTGTTGTTACACTGGAACTCGTGTGGTGGACACCAGCGTCCTCCAGGATAACGTGTTGCTGTTGGAGGAACACAGTGTTCAGAACAAATCCAACACTTCAAGTATTTGCAATGAAGATATTTTATAGGTTCATATAGTCCCAGTCCAGCACACTCACGGCATGTGGACTCATCAGAGAAGTCCATGCAGTCGGGGCGACCATCACATTTAAGAGCTTCTGGGATACAATGTCCAGACGTACACTGGAATGTTCCAGGACGACACGTGAGCAGATCTAGAATGAGAAATACATTTAGATCCCACAGTGAAGAGGACAGTTCTATTGCTCACAGGTTACTTCATGGCTTATTAGACCTGAGATCTCAGTTACGCTTCATTTCAGTATTAACTTTCTCAGATGTTTCTCCTCAGAATCCTTAAGAGGAAAGAGCTATAACTGTGGATAGAACAGCTCAGATAATTTGGTCTTGGAAGAATTTGAGGAGAATTAAAGTTAATATTGCAACTTCTGATTTTTGAACACAGTTTGAGACATTGTTGAGAGAGATTGTCACGTGAGATTGTCATCTGACATTACTGGGTCATATTATTTAGGAGAAAAATTATGAAAACACAGAAGACAATAACCTCCGTGTTATTTCTATTATTAAAAGAAAAGAAAATAAGTTAAAGTTGTTGTAGGTGATTTTAACATTTTTTCATTAGGTCCTCTTTTTCAAACCTTGTTCCTTTAAAGAGATGTCACCAATTTTTACATGTACTATTATCGGTAGGCAGAAAGCATTTCTAATATAGTGTGGGCGGCGCCCCTGACACTTTTCAACCGTTTAAAAGCACGAGGCAATTACAGAGACGCCTTTCCCAAGACACCCATTTCAGTGATAGCTGTCAGGCAGACATTTTGTGTGTGTCCCACCAAAGTCAAAATTCAAATTCATTCACATTTTTCATCCATCATAACAACATATCTGGTGAAACAGGATATTCCGTGAGAAAAAGTGGAGCAAGTTATTACCTTCATAAAATTACTTTAATTAAATTTTAATGAGAGGCAGTTTGTCGAATCGGATTAATTGTGAATAATCAGATCAAGAACATTAATAAATAATTAAATAATTTCATTTGACTTTCTTACCGCAGTCCCGCTCATCTGAATTGTCCCCACAGTCGTTGTCATGATCACAAACCCACGCCCCCGGAATGCACTGCTGGTTGTCACAGCGATACTCGCTCTCAGAGCAAGGTCTGGGTTCTGTGAACAACAAAGAACCCCCATTAAATACATCTTAAGCCGGCTTTAAGCATTCCTGAGAGGTTCTGAATGTTTAAAGGCATTACTCACGGCAGTTCCTCTCATCAGATCCATCTCCGCAGTCATTGTTCCCATCACAACGCCAGCGAATGGGCACACAGCGGTGATTATCACAGCGGAAATCACCCAGAGGGTCACAGGTCAACTCATCTGCATGGAGCAAAATGTGAGGGCTGTTTAATTTGTTAAAAGTAAAATAAAGCACCTTGTGGAGATTTACCTTTAGTTCTATGGAATAGGGAATCCCTCAAATAGGATATTCCCTGTATATCACATAATATTTTATGTATTACATGTAATATATTACATAGTCTCTTTGACATATAGCTACATAATAATTCTGCTGCCTACTTTCTGATATTGGAGAACCGAGGAACATGCTTGTGTTTCTGGTTTTGTATCATGTGATTCTTAAATCGCAGCATTATATGGAACTTACGGCAGCCCTGCTCATCACTGTTGTCTATGCAGTCATTGGTGCCGTCACAAACAGCCCATTGAGGAATACAGCGATAGTTCGTTTTGCAGGAGAATTCTGTATCTGCATCACACTTATGATCGGGGCCAACTACAAAAAAAGATGAAGGAAAAAGAACAACATCTCAAAGGTGGAAACTGTCAAAGGAATAGTGAATTCTGAATATGGTTATTTTTCACTCGTCCTGAAATGATTCCAAACTTGTATAACATACTTTGTCTAACTAACCACAAAATGAATTATTCATAGTAAAAGGTCCTAGCTGCTTTTTCACACAATGAAAATAAATGGTGACCATAGCTGTCAAGTCCTAAAACACTATTGTATAGCTTGACAGAACCTTTACTGTATGGACATTCTGCTAAACCCCCTTATGTGGGAACAGTGAAAAGAATACAGATTAACAGAGAGATGGAACAAATTTTGTATTTTAAATAAACTATCTCTTTAAGATGGATAACAGAGATGGCCATTATCTCAGAGCCACACTCACTACACTCATCATATGGCTCATCTGAGTTGTCCCCGCAGTCATCCTGTGCATCACACACATAGCTTGGTGGTATGCAGCGTCCGTTTTTGCATTGGAACTGTCCAGGTTTGCAGGTCTTGGCCGCACAGCTCTCAGCTTCCTCATCGCTGCCGTCAGTACAGTCCTGAATACCATCACAGTGCCAGGAGATAGGGATACAGTACTTGTTTTTACACTGGAACTGATTCTCAGCACAACGGTGGTCACCTGGGGTACAAAAAAGTTTTTATACATATATTTTATCGGATCTTTCTTGCACAAAATTCCTGTTCCAAAAGAAAAAGAACAAATTGGACCATTCCAAGAAACAGTGGCCTTTTCTAGTTCGATCAAATCTTTTTTTTTTTTTTCAAAAAATTTTATAGAAATACCCATTTAATACTAATGAATGTATCTCTGTCTATTGTGATACACCAGTATATAAATGTTGCATACTACAGAGTGCGGCATCTTCATCAGATCCATCAGGGCAGTCCAAGTGGCCATCACACAGGAAGAAGGGGTAGGTACAGTTCCCATCCTGACACTGGAACCGTCCGATCGGGCAGTAACGTGGAGGACAGGTCTGAGGCTCATCAGAGCCGTCTCCACAATCTGACTGACCATCACACTTCCACCATATAGGAACACACCTGGAGATTAAGAGAGGAAAGGACAGAGTAAGAAGACCAGTGATAAGGAGATCATTAAATATCGATTTCCTCTGCCAAAAATATACCCCAAAAATTCATCACCGTAATGAACTTACTTCTCATTGTCACCACAGCGGAACTGAGTGCTGGAGCAGTCGGCGACACACTGAATCTTAAAGCCAATAGACAGGCCGATAAAGTGATCTGGGCACTCGCATCTGGCAGTTGTGCCACCCGGTCCAATCAGACATAAGTGACTACAGATCAAGTCATGCCCATTGCAAGGATTCTCACCTTAAACATTAGGAAAACATTGATACTTATTATAACAAGTAAATTTGACATTTTATTTGGTATATTTATTTATTTACATTTATACTTTTATCTGACAAAACTTAATTAATCAACATATACATTTTTTATGGGAATTAAAACCCCTGACCATAGGCGTTACTGGCGCCCTGCTCCACCAGTTAAGCTACGGGTAAATGTGATATGAATGATGTATAGTCTTACTGCGTGGCTGTCTGTACGGATGGTAGACGTGGATGTCATTAGGGCGGTGTGTGTTGTTGCCCATGACAACACGGTCAGCGCCAGTGTATTTGTGGGCCCTCTCAATAGTTTGGGTGTTCCAGTCCGTCCAAAACACTGAATCCTCAAACAGGGTCAAAGCAAATGCATGGGGCAGAGAGCCAGGTATCGCCCTGTGTCGGTTCTGTCCATCCATGTCAGCATAACTATCGGGATCAGAAAATAGTAATTAGAAATTATTTCACTACAAGGTATTTTGCTTTGACCAAATTCTCAATTAGCCCTTTATTGAGAACAGATTATTAATTGGTTTAGTTACAATAAAGTTATATTGAAAGTTACATATTTGATAATACCAGTGTCATTAATATCATTATCATGAGCAAAATCTAATATAAAATCTAAATTTAGCCTTAATTAAAAATAAAAATGGCACATATTTATAAATATATTTAAATTATATATTAATATACTAAAACTAAGCTAAATTAAATAGACAAATTAAAAATATAACTAAAATTAAAAATCTAAATTCTAAATTCTATTAACACTTTAAACTCAAAACACAACTGTCTCACAGACGCCTAACTAATCCCTAATACTCTGATATTCCACTTCAAATGTAGCTTTGTAGACTTGGCTTGTTGGTTCTTAAGGTAAAATGTTATATGCTCTCGTTCTTTGTAAGTCGTTTTTTAAAAGCATCTGCTAAATGAATAAATGCAAATGTAATGTTGGATCTTACTCAAGGAAATTGAGGTGAGCGTCAGCAAAGAAGATCTTGTTGGTGGTGTAGTCAATGGTCAGGGCATTAGGCCACACCAGTTTTGCAGTGATGATAGCTGATGCATTAGTTCCATCCATACCAGCCCTGCCAATGAAAGCCGTCCGACCCCAGTCTGTCCAATACAGCCATCTGACCGAGAACAGGAAGGAGAATGTTTGGGAATTGCGCATAAATGACTATAACTAGAACTAAATACTAGAAATACTAGACCTCAGCAAACAAACAAAAAAAATATTAGCTCTTATGTTGCTCACCCATATTTAGGGTTAACAGCAACAGCCCGAGGATTTGCGAAACAGTATGTAGAGTTGGCGTCAATGCAACCTTTAAGGAGTTTCTTCCGATAACGGCCATCGAGTTCAGAAACATGAATGGCCTCTAAACTTCCATCAGTCCAGTATAGCTTCCTGCAGGGAATGAAACATTGACCCACACATTAAGCGTGTTGTGTTTAAAGACCGCTGCCCAGGTGCTTTTATACTGTGTTATACAATTAATGATGCTGGTGTGCTGTTTCACAGTATATTTTGCAGTAAATTAAAAAACAAATAAATTCCTGACAAACTATGCATCATCAGAACAGTGTAAGACTTCAATATCTGACCTCTGGTTTACAATAGTTATTCTCAATTAAATTTACAGGAATTCTCTACCTCTGAATATGATCTTATACTGTAGTATACAGTAATGCATTTTTATAGAGTTAAATCAAACCTAAATTATATTTGGTCGTAATATGAACAAGAGCTCTGCTCTGCTATTTGTCTGTTATATCTGATGTGACTTTAAATGATGCCTCTGATTAACTCACCGGCCCACCCAATCCACAGCAAGGCCCTCTGCTCCAGACAGGTCATTCTGCAATATAACCTCCCTTCCTGTTCCATCCAAATTCATCCTCTCGATGCGCATCACCCCGACATCCAACCAGTACAAATGCTTCTCATAGGTATCAAAGTCGAGAGCAACAGCATTAGACAGACCCTGCAGCACCACTGACAACGAAGCTCCATCTACCGTCAGGTTACGGATGTAGTAACGGTTGCTATAAAGGAGGTACGGGGAGATCCCGCTGTTCTGCCTGCATGTGCGGCCGTCAGGCTCACGCAGGTATCCCGGGGCGCACTTGCAGTAGAAGGAACCCACAGCGTTCTCGCACACCTGACTGCACACTGCCGGCATCTCCTTGCATTCGTCGATGTCTTCGCAGGCCTTGCCATCTGGCATGAGTTTGTAGCCTTCCCTGCAGGTGCAGTAGTAACCCGTCTGCGTGTCTGTGCAGTTGTGCGCACACTGGTTCAGGGCTGGGTTGCTGCACTCGTTTATACCTGTGGAGAGTCAGAAATGCATAGAATAAGATCAGGTCACTCTCATTTTCTTCACAGAGTAGATCTATTACCAGCCTTGAGTAGATTACTTTCCAAATGTAATCAGATACTGATTACAAATGCCATGACTAAAATTGTGATGGGTGATTTAATTTTCAAGGTCAGTTCTTTATCACTATTATTGCTATTAGAGCAGACAAAAAACAGCAAAAAGAAACATATTCTTTATATTACCTTTCATTAAACATTAAGATAGAGGTTAGATTAGTACACTAGTAAACTTCACAGGCTAACTTGACAATTTCAGCGTTTGCTGTGGGCATAAGACACTGGCTGTGTCGAAAAATTAGAAGACAGGAAGGTATCAAGGCACTTCCAAATCCACTTTCTACTTCACTTCCTGTCTCCTGGAATACCTTCATCTGATCAATTTCTGAAGGCAGCACAGATGTATCCTTCACTGCCCTTGATATCCCACAATACTGTGCATGTACGTCCAAGGTGATTGGGTGACAAATCAAGGACAAATCACGAATATAGTATTGAACTCTAAATATTTGACTGGTCATCAGCAAAACACTCTATGTTTATATTTTAAATACAAACTGTTTCCAGCTGCCTGTCAGGTCATTGCCAACAGTAAGGTTAGCTGCCTAAACTTTCGGACAGCCATTATTTGGTCAGAATACATGCAGTGGGTTCCCTCTCAACACTGGCCTTTACATAAATGGTAAAGCATTTCCATATGTGAAGTCATGTCTTACCACAGCCCTTCTCATCACTGTTGTCTGAGCAATCTCTCTGCTGATTGCAGACCTTGGCATTGTCAATGCATTCACCAGATGTGCACAGGAATTGTCCAGGTGCACAGGTGGGTTCAGGGCTCCTGCACAGCCCCTCCAGTTCATCAGAGCCGTCCCGACAGTCTGCCTCTCCATCACATACAAATGCAGATGGGATACACATTCCATTCTGGCAGGTGAACTCACGACTGGTGCAGGTGTCATACACGCAGCGGATCTCGTCGCTGCCGTCCCCGCAGTCATTCACACGATCACAGCTGATGAGGGACGTTTCACACGCACAGTTAACTGGTTGTACCGATGTCAGTGGTATACATTAGATCATGATATAAGTGTTCAAATTGAGTCAGAGGTGTCAGTAAAGGAGCCCTCTGTAAAAACCAAAAAATTTACTTTGAGGATTCTCTGACACAATTCGGACACCGACTAAGAAACAATTATAGATTTGTTGTCTACAGCTGAAGAAGGAGTGACTCACTGGAAGGGCAGAAGAATGCACCGACCATTGGCGCAAGCAAACTCGTTCATGTGGCAGGTGCGGTTGGGGCAGTTCAGCAGCTCATCTGCGGCGTCTGCGCAGTCCTTCTCACCGTCACACACAAAGCTCAGTGGAACACAACGAGGAGAGCCCAGGTACCAAACCGGACATGTAAACTCACTGGGGCTGCAAGTCCTTGAACCTAACACACAACATTATTATAAACTAATACGTATAAACACAAACAATGGATTTTTACATGAACTGGTGTATTGGTTTGTATTGGGATATAGGATTTCTCCCATGTGTGTATTACAATGCATTGAATGAATGACAGGACTTACCACACTGTAGTTCTGGAGCCTCATCACTGTTGTCCCCACAGTCATTGTTTCCATCACACATGAAAGATTTCAGTATGCAGTGTCCATTAGCACAGCTGAACTGCTGCGGGCTACAAGTCGAAACTGGATAGTCTGTGAAAAGAGACAAAAATCTTTAGAGAACAAGTCTTTAGACAAAAGTCAAATTAGTCTTGATGCACTGCTTCTGTCAATTAAACATACATTCTTTAAGGCATTAAGTGCACCTTGTTTTAGCTTAATGGTTGATGGTAGCTCAGCTGGTCTTTTGATATTATCTGGGATGCATCAGTACAGATTTATATTACAAATGCAATGTGGTCATATTTTCAGCCTTCGAATGTGGTTAAAGGCCCCGTTTACACTGTCAGTTAAATGCGACCTAATTCCAATTTTTTGCTCATATGTGACACAGATCGGAT
>JAZGTI010007396.1:0-21711 GCA_036877585.1 Botia kubotai | reverse complement strand
CACACACATACACACACATACATGGACTAATCCACTCATATATTATTGGACACACTTTAGGGAGCCTGACTGAGCAGTGGAAGATGCTGATACAGTATAAATAGATGGGTTATACTGTAAGTGTTCAAAAAGGTCACAATAAATGATTGTTTGCATGTGTGGATGAATGAGTTGGTAGGAATGTTCAGTAGATGTGCCTCATGTGTGCTCATCCATGTCCTTGGAAAAGTACATTTTACCTGGCAACATGACAGACACACACACACACACCTGGGCTGTGTTACATGATGCCCAGATGGTAGCTGGCAGAGATGTGGTAGAAACGCCAAAACCCAGGTGGAATATTACACACACACACATACACACACACATACATACTGCTGCCATTTTGGTGCATAATTTACAATATGGTGGCACAAAACTGTCACACACACACACAACACACAGTCCAGCTCTGCAGTGTTCAGATACTTAATAAACAGACCATTCCAATTTATTGTGTGTGTCTGCGTGTGTTTGTGTGAATGAAGGAAGTTACAACATATAGGCGTTATGTATGTGTGTGTGTGTGGTTACTGCTCAACACACTATCATGCCTCAAGTCATTAAGACTGCAGATAAGCCATTTGAGTGTATGTGAGAGAATGCGCCCTCATTAGTGCTATATGTAAATGAGTTGGCTCAAGTCCAGTGGGGTCACCGAAACAACTCCACAAAATAAAGACTGAAGATGGCTCAAGTGTGTGTGCACTGATATTATTCAGTACTCACACACACACACGTCTAAATGGGCTTTCCACACACACACCTATATATCAATATATATTAGTGTGTGTGTGTGTGTGTGTGTGTGTGTATGAGAGAGACAGAGCTGTCATTTAAACAGTTATTTAAACATTTTTACAGGCAGTTTTCTGTCGTATTTTATGCTCTTCATTCAGGTTGTCAATTTTCATTTTAGGCTTCTCCTTTTGCCGCAATTGTTTCCTCTGTACGCCTGTAAAACTGTTTAAAATCCATTTTGTCCTTTTATTCATTTTTGTTAATAGAGAGATTTCAAGGTTTCTGTCCATGTTTCATTCCATCCTACCAATCCATAACCTTGTATTAAACCATCTGAACACACACACACACACACACACACACACACACACACACACACACGCACACACACACACAGATTGTCTCTTTTCTCTGTCTGTCTATCCAGGTCAGCATGTTTTTTCCCTCTCAATTCATTCCTTCATCCTCATCATTCCTTTTTCAACATCTGTTATGTGTGTGTGTTTATTTTCAGTTTTGGTCATGCATAAAAAGGGACATTATGTTTTTCCTCTAGGCCAGAGAGGAGGAGGGCGTTCCGCACCCCAGCTTGTCCAAAGACACGCCCAGACTTGTGCTCAAGACAAACACCGATGTGCTTGTAAGATATAAACCATTTAACACCCCAAAATCAAAGAACTACAAACGTCTCATGCATATTGACCTAAATCTTATAATTCTGCAGATTAGATTTCAGACGAATGGTGTGATTGTCTTAATCTGAAAGTCTTCAATCTTAATTCTAAAGTCTGATGAGCAAAGATGATCATTCTCTTCCCAGCTAACAATCTAACAACCTATTTGTAAGAACGTTTCCCTAACGTTTCCATTAAGTAACAAAAATGTTAAAAATGTTATTTTAAAAGTTCCAGGAACATTCATTTTTTGACGTCGTATTAATGTTATTGCTTGTTATAAAAATGACATTCAAACGTTTTAAAATTCTGTAATGCTTTTTAAACGTTTCACTAACAACTTAGGAGTAACATTTTGATATATGCAATATATACTTAAAGATAACTTTTAGAGAACGTTAACCAACTTTTTGAGAACGTCCCCTGTTAGCTGGGTTAGACCTTTTTCCTGTTTGTTCTTAAAGCATTCTGGGTGACTCATGAAACTAGAGCACCTGTGATCAAAACCATAACATCATACAGTCATACTGACATCTGTTTTAGAAACAGTAACATTTCTGTGATTTTGTTGAATTATTTTGCATGCATTTCTGTTGATTAAGACTTCACACCTGCACTGTTAACTCTAAACTAGGTGATGAGCTAGTTAACTCTAAACTAGATGATGCTCAGATAATCTACTGTAGGAGCATTAGTATAGTTTGTTATTCTTTCTGACATTCCATTTGTCATGTTTTTGTTTCTTTGTTTCAACATTGTCAATCTGCATTAAATGTTACTGTTTGCCACATGATTGGTCAGGTGGGGTGTGTGTGTGTGTGTGTGTAAACAAGCATATGGCCGGTAGAGAAGATACGTTCCAGGTCTGAGGGTGTGCATGATGGGAACAGAAAGGCATTAGTGCTGAAATTTCCTCTTGAACATTAAGTTGGCAGTCGTACGTTAGCAGGTAATTACAGTAAAAGAGTGTAGAGCTACTCACAGCATGGTCACGGACATTGGCTTAACGGCCACCGCAGAAGTAAATGACAGTAATTATATCTCCACCATGTTAGAAAGAAAGAGAGAGAGGGCAAAAGAAGCAAACTAAGGGTGAGTGAAAGATCAAGAGAAAGAAAGAAACAGTGTATTGAGAGAGCGAGTGCGCGCGCGAGAGAGAGTGTGCGAGAGAGAGAGAGAGAGAGAGAGAGAGAGCGCGTGCGAGTCCATTAGGGTAATGTGCGGTAAAATTTCTCTTACAGAGCTGTGACTTGTTAAGTGGTCTCCATCTGTCTCGCTTTTTAAACTCGGGAAATATGAAAATCATTTATAATTGAGAATATCCAGGCACACCTCGAGCGGGTCTGCACGTTAACTGGCCCGGTCGGTGCTTTGTTTAAAAAAATCACATTGATATAACATATTTCAGCTAGATTTCTCTCGACATCCTGCGGCAGAGAAAGATTCGCTTTTTTCAAATTCAGCCAGATCATGTCTCGTGCTAAAGATTGATTACACCGATTCAAAACCACATGTGAACGTAGATTTTTCTAATCAATTTAGTTAGTTTTATCCCTAAATTGCTTTCCTTCCAGGAGTCAAGCTTGATTTGTTGTTCTGAAGTCAGACCTAATACTGCATCTAAATGTCCAATAAGATCAATGTACTTGAGAAGTAAAATTTGCGCACTATAAGACTTGTTTCTAGATAATGTATATTGGATTAAAATTAATTTTTTAGCTTTTTTGGCAAACCAGCATTTAAATATATGAAAGAAATGACAGAACAGATGCAGAAATAGTTACATGAGGCTTAGAAGTATACTTGTCTCTGTATATGTTAGCATTCTGTGTGTCTGCATATGTTTGTGAATGTGTGACTGTGTCCTTGTTATACCAGGAATTCCTCATGATGCAGCTTTGGCCAGCCATCCTTCTCTCTCTCTCTCTCTCTCTCTCTCCCCATGTGATGAATGTCCATCACTGGCAGTAGTGGCGTATGATTAATGCCTTCATTATCATCTTTGGAACTCTGGGTTTGGCAGTTGATTCGTCAGCCTTAGGAGAAATCGCTGTCTCTATGCTCCACTCGCCAGCCCTGAAGCAAATCCTATTCAGATTTTGGTTTGAAAAAGCTTTATTGGCATGATAATTAAGGGTTTAAATTGCAGAATCATTAGTAAACGTTACACACGCTCAGAGACACACACACTCCCCGCAGGTACGGCAGTGTGTAGCTATTAGCTTTCTATTGTGTCATGGTTTACAATATAAAGTCTTTGCCCCTAATTTGTATAACGAAATGCAGTTCTAATTTTAACAATGTAATTTCAGTGCAAAAACCTCGTTCACTTACATTAACAGCACTCCAGTTTAACCAGGTGCTGAAATAGTTCTTGATTTATTATTATTATTATTATTATTATTATTATAGTGTTTAAATGAAGTAACTGTCATGTTTTCAGTGCAAATCCAGCTAACAGGAAACATTCTCAAAATTCTCTAAAGTTTTCTCAAAGTTAACAAAAATGTTTGTGTAGTTATGTTAATAGAAAATTTTTTAACGTTAAATATCACATAAATCAAAAATGTTATTCTTAAGTTGTTAGTGGAATGTTTTAAAGAAAGGTTCTATAACCAAGCAACACCGTTAACAATAACGTTATTTAAAAAAATGGATGTTTTGAATGTTCCTAAAAGATTCAAAGTAACATTTGTTACAACTTTTTTGTTACTTAATGAAAATGTTAGGGAAATGCTCTTACAACCTATAATTGTTAGTTGGGATCACGTCTCTTTTTTATGCAAATATTAAGCTTATTTTTGCTAGATAGCTTTTTCTGGCGTACAGTTCCAGGAAAGTGTGCCAGATTTCATTAGTCTACTGCACAATTGACCCGCAGAAGAGGAAACTTGCCAATTTGCAAATTGCGTTCAGCACAATATTTTTGGGCGTTTGCATCTTTACCCGATTTGCATAATTCCTTTATTGAATGGGGCATTTAACACAGAGTACATGTAAGTAAATGACACTATCGATGGGTGTGTTTATCCACCCCCCACCCCCCCTTATCAGCCTTGTCAACTCCAAGACACTTTTGTTTGGTTAGACAGACAAAACTATTCTGGCAGAATAAGCGACAGAGTGAGATAGAGGCATGCCCAGCTAACATGGAATATTCTCAGAATATTGGCTTTCTATATTTTAACCTTTTAACCTTAATCTACATTTTCTATAAACGTTCTTTCGTTATCAAAAGACGTTCTTCCAGTAACGTTAGTAGAATATTTTAATGTTATATATCTTATATATAAAAATTTGTATTCTTAAGTTGTTAGTGGAACGTTTCAAAAATGTTACAAAATTAAACGTGTGAATAATATTCTTATAACCAATAAATAATGTTAATACAATGTGTAAAAAACTGGATGTTTTCGATGTTTCTAGAACTTTCAAAGTAATGTTTTCAATGTTCTTGTTAAAAACGTTAGGGAACCGTTCTTGCAACCTAAAATTGTTACCTGGTAGATGCTCAGTAATTTAACAGTACTTCTGTTTTGAAAGTCATGTCTATATTGATCTTTCTGTTTTTGGCCCATGTATCAAGTAAATTACTATGTTTTTGTGTTAGCAGAAGACATAACATCTTCCGATTACCCAGACTTCCCTTTCCTGTTAGATCTGTCTCACTCACATACAGACACAAAGCAAACTGTCTGTCTCACAGGTTTAAGCTCCTTGTTCCTGTCAGTCATATCCAGTTGTTACTGTCTTAGTCTGTTAGTGTCTCCTGCAGTGCCACAGATACACACACACACACACACACACACACACACAACACACACACAAAATACATGCATAATTGCCCCTTGAAGGGAAAACCTTTTAGTAGTGGCTGGCAGAGTTTGACCCTGCAGCTTGCCTCGGGCATCTGACTCCTGACGTCTTGTAATGAGTGTTTGTGTGTGTGTGTAAAGACGCGTGTTGAAAAACAGAGACCGTGTGTTAGGTAGAGTTAAAGAGGCAGAAAATACACAAAAATATTTCCAAAATCCATCCCACACATGGCCCCAAATACATGGGCGTTTTAGCACATAATAGTCACAGTAAAAAGGTCTGGATAATGTTTGTATTTTTAAAATGGCTTTCCTGAAAAGTAAGCCTGTGCTATTTTTAAGTGAAACGCCACTTTGTTTGATATTTATATTTATGTTTGATATTTTGTTTTATAATGCACAGATATTCATACAGTTTTAAGTGTGACTAGAGTAAGTCTACAAATATGTTTAGGGACCACGCTGTATTTTTAATTAAATCACTTAATAAATTATGTCAATAATGATATATTATTTTTTATATTATTTGTCACCATTTTCTTTTTTGTCATAAGTATTAGTATATTATATACACTAATATAGCACATTATGTTATATACAGTTATGCAGTACATTATACTATATACACTAATATAGTACATTAATACATTATTTAACATCAAATTTATTCATTTCATTTTTTAAATTAAATTCTTGAGTGCTTTGGCAATGTAGTAATTAATTACCATCACGTCAGTTAAGCCTTGCTGACTCAGGAATGTATTTGTGTGTGTGTGTGTGTGTGTGTGTGTGTGTGTATGAGAGAGAGCGCGTGAGAGAGAGAGAATAATGATGATGCAGAAGAGTTGACACGTGCAGTGAAGTGAAACAGAGGATCAGTGTTTGCCTGTGAAAGCTTAAAGTCAATTTAATATTTCATGACATAGACCACATTCCTCTTTACACTCTGAATTCTTGTGTTTAATGCCACATTCACTCTATAATCTTACATAGATCTGACATTTTACAAAACACACACACACACACACACACACACACACTGCCTGTCGTCAGGCCCATAAGTCATATGGAAGGATAGCCACACACTTCTAATTATGTTGTAGTGTCTGCTGGATGTTTAAATTATTATTAACATAGATAATGTATCTAAATGTGTAGTTGATGTTGTTTATGTGTGTGCTATCCGGTTGTTTGTGTTACAGGTCTGTGATTGGTGCAAACACATCCGCCACACGAAGGAGTACCTGGATTTTGGTGCGGGAGAGAGACGGCTCCAGTTCTGCAGTGCAAAGTGTCTGAACCAATATAAGATGGATATATTCTATAAAGAGACTCAGGCTGCACTGCCGGGGGGATTGTGTAACCCACCTCTCCCCGCGAGTGACCCTAAATCAGAGAGTGGAGCAGGTGTACAGCTCCTTACACCTGAGTCATGGAGCTCACCTCTGAACGAGCTGCGCAGCCGCAAGGCACCATCACCAGGGGGCGCCCCCTCGGTAGCCGGACCCTCCGGATCCACGTCGGGGTCACCGTCCGAAACTGGAACGGTGTGTTCATCCTCGTCTTCGTCATCGTCATCCTCCTCGTATACAAAAATTCCCACCCCACGGCCACACGAGAGCCCTGTGCTACCGCTCCCTCCCCCACCGCCTATAGCGGGTTTACACCCAGCTCTGGGTGTGCCGCCTGGCAGCCCGCCAATGGTCATGACTCCCCGTGGCCCGGTTCCTCTCCCTCTCTTTATGGAACATCAGATGATGCAGCACATGCGCCCTCCGTTCTTACGCCCCCCGGGCCCCAACAGCCCTCATTCCAATCCCATGATTCCTGGAATCGGGCCACCACCTCCTCCTCGGACTTTGGGCCCTCCCTCAAGCCCCATGCATCGCCCAATGCTCTCTCCCCAGGTACACCCGTCCTCCACTCCAACCCTTTCTGGAAATCCTCCAGGTATGATGCCTCCTCACCCTGGCACCCACATGCCAGCTTTGCCTTTCCCCCCAGTTAACATGATGCCAGCTGGACCCATCCCAGTACCACCCATTATGAATTTTGGCATGCCTTCTCTTGCCCCTTTAGTGCCACCACCAACATTATTAGTACCCTATCCGGTCATTGTGCCATTACCAGTACCCATACCCATACCAGTGCCCATACCATTCAGTCCGCAGGCATCAGGTGACCGACCCGGAAATGACGGGACGCTTCCAGACGCTGCAAGCGAGCGGAGTGATTCAAAAGCACCGCCCTCATTTTCTCCCAGCTCCTCTAGGGGGGAGGGGAGGGACTTTCAGCATGCCCCGCCCAACTCAGACTCAACCACACTCTCACCTGGCTTTTCCAAGCCCACAGAGCAGAGCAGGACAAACATGCTGGATCTAATGGTTAAAACAGAAACCCCTGCGAACGTAAACTCTGGACACTCCCACAAGGACACACCAGCAGACGGAGTCATCGATCTAACGACCAATCGCCGCTCACGGCAACAGCTAGTGATCCAGAGAGCTGTAACCTGTGTGCAGGTAAAGGCGGAGCCTGGGATAAGCCCGCCACCTCTACATGGAGTTTCACCATTGGCTGAACCGGAGGTGGATGGGACAGCCAGTACTAGCACAGACACAACAAAAGATAATCACATAGACAAAAATGCTAAAAGCCCATTGGCTAGTGTGGCATTGCCTTGTGCTGACCCCTCCTACTGCAGTGGCAGTCCACCGCTTTCCCAGCCAATCACATGCAGCCCTAACACAGTTCCTAGCAACACCACCACATCTAAAACTGAGCCTGGCTCTGCTATGCCTTGCAATGTAATTGTCAATGGAAGTTGTACCGTGCCATCTGCAGAGGGTTTGATTAGAACACCTCCTTCAGAACATCGACCTCCGGTGGACCACAGCCGCAGGTCCAACACTGTATGTGACGAGCCCACTGGGGCAGATCTAGAAGGAGAGGACCTGAAAGAGAACAGCTGCTTGGCCCCAGAAAGAGACTCAGCAGGTAAGAGAAGTTCGAACGACCAGACCGCCATTACTACAGGAACAGGAGAGGACAAACCACAGAGCCCTGAAGATGTTCCATCTGGTGAAGACCATGCCTACGCCCTGCCCCTAATGCCCAAACCTGGCTGTGTCATTCAGCCTGTGCCCAAACCTGCTGACAAAAGCACTGCCATCCTGCCATGTGGCCTGACAGCTCCACTGACAGGAGCAGTGGCTGTAGAAATGGAGCCTCCGCTAAAGAGAAGGTGTCTGCGTATCCGCAATCAGAACAAGTGAAAGAAAACAGACGGGTGAGATTCAACTCCTCATAGTCTTATAATTACAATTTATGTCATTTATTCCTTCAATATGCAATTGCCAAACTTAACTACAATTATTCTAAAAAACAAGTCTAGCAGTGAAAAAATGTTGTTATTAATTACAATAAATTTAAAGATGAAATACACGAACAATTTCTGTATACAATACATACATATATGTATATGTGCATATACAATACAAATACACAAGCGAAATAAAAGTGTACTAGCTACACACTATTAAAAATCATTTAAATCAAACTGAAATGAATCACAAAAATGCTCATTTTTCAAGCGATCGTAACTTTGGCAGTTGCACTACAAATGCTGTAAAATGATTTGTGTGTTCGGGTGCAATGAATGAATACTCTGATTGTGAACTTTGTTCCTCATGAATCATTGACACTAAAAAAAGATCAACAGCTTCTTTCCTCTCTCATGCAGTCATGGAAACATCACAAGCAAAAGGATACAGAAGAAGCACTGCAGCAGAAACCATCAGCTGACCGTAAACTCCACCCACAATCCAGCCAATCAAGATGTCAGCTCTTTCAAACCCACACAAACACACTGTGACCTAATATCCACACAGATCATTAAGAATGGGCAGCGGTCTGCTTTGTCTCCGCCCTTTTGGCTAAATAAAGAATGACACAAGGTGTCCATCTGGAAAGTAGATTGGCTTTGATGTTTGACCTTCAATTGCGATGTCTTGAGGCATTTCCCCTCCTCCCCACTCTACAACCTCCATCGTGGCTAGCTAAGGATTGTCCCTCTGCTGGATGGAAGCAGTATTACAGTGTACATACAGAGTTCAATAAGCTGCCATAGGTCCAAATAGCTTCAGACCCACTGCAGCGAAGTCAAAAGATGGACGATGAAGCTACAATTGGTCTGAATACTCTCTCCATCCAAATCTTTCTCTCTGTCCGTCTCTCTCTTTCCCTGACTATGTGTATCAGTATCTGCAACACCAGCAAAGCACTGTACTCTTTCTTAACTTCCTTCCTTTCAGCAACTGGACACCAAAAAAAAAAAGACAGGAAGAGAGACGAGTCACGCCCTCGAGGGAGGAAAATAAATCGCACAGACAGAGGAATGAGGTGAACTTTCGTTTTATCATGAGGACCACTCATCCTCTGTTGGAGCAGGATGGACAGATGAGACATAAACATGACCAGTCCGCATTACTGGAGAACAGTGGATTGTTTGCTGGTTTATCTGCCTATTTCTTGTGCAATGAAAAGTTCAATTAACTCATTTGAATGAGGATAACAGGGTACAGGCCTCAATAAGCCATCAGTTAAAATGGCTGCTAGCTTTGCGGCCATTGGCTTGGAGACGGTCCCTAGTCACGATGCCACGCCACACAGCTGAAGGAACAGTAGTGTTAACAGTGCTGGTGGTTGTGTACAGTACACACTGTTCTTCTGGATCAGATTACTAGAGGGAACCCATCATCCAGAGGGGCATTCGAGTTTGGTTTTTTCATTGTTTATATCAGAATCCATCTTACCGCGGTGCTCTAGCCTATGTTTTAAATGAGAACTCTCTCTCCCGGGTTTTCTATCAACGTACAATCAAAAGCAGTCGAGCGACCAGCGTTCTGGTCAGCCGTAAGGCTGTGTCAAAGGTGTATTCATGAGGTTTGTTTTTATTTTTTAGGCTTATTTTTATATTTTTTGCCAAATCCTAATCAGTGCTAAATTACATTCATCACATCCTTTCCTGCTATGGCAACAGAAACAGAAAGCGGTTTCATTCGCATTTCCAAGGTGCCTCGGTGTAGAGTTCACTTACACAGGATGCCAGGAAATATTTCACTGGAAGGTAGACTGGGCTGGTGAGACGGTCAAAGAGCCAAAATGATATTAGTTACAAAGAGTACTGTAAGAGCTGAACGCATGGTTAACAACTGTATGCATCTGTTTTCTGTTTGACTAAACCAGAGGAGCAAACCTTTAAAACCCGGTGTGTGTGTGTGAGAGAGAGAGAGAAAATGTGACAGACAAAGACTGTGTGTCAGATTTCTATAGTAACTCGCCAATTGAAACTCTTGAGATCAGTTTGTCAAAATATTAAGTTTCTCAAATTATTTTGGATGAATAAACGTGTCAGAATTTGTCTGACAAAATATCTTTAAAAAAAAATCACAGGAACAATAAAATAACCTACCCAGGAATATTAGGAAACATAATACTGATGAGCAGACAAACATCAGAAAAACAAAAACTTCTACACAAGAAAAATCAGCCATGCATGAACTAAGCATTTTTATTGTATTTATTTATTATTATTTTTTGTTTATACACCTCATCATCTGAATCATTGGCCAGTATTGACCCAGAACTCCCCTCCCTCACTTTCAACCTTTACCGTGCTTCTTTAACCCCCCCCCACATCCTCTCTATCTCTACCTCTCCCTTTCTATTCCCCCTCTCTCTCCCTCTTTCTCTCTCTCCCCCATTCCTCTTTTCCTACCTATCTCTCTCTCTTCCCCTCTCTCTCTCTGTTCCCTCTTTCCGTCTCTCCCTCTCTCTCTCTCCCTCCCTCCCTTTCCCTCTTTGCCCTCTGCTCCTGGACGATGTACAAAGAGCAGTGAAACTCTACTCTGTTCCTCTGTACTTTCTCCTGCGGGATTCAGTTGCACAGTGGTATATTGTTTTAGGAGTAGGCTCAGAGGTCTAATGAGTAAGGACTGGATTTCTCTTCTGGGTTCATATGTGGCTGGGTCTCCTTTCAGTGTCAGATTTATACACACATTCCTGTGTCACATTTATTTTGTCAGTGCTGATATGGTTGGCCGGCTCTCTCTCTGGATAGAAGTGTAGAGAACAGATAAAAGGGTGAAGTATCAGAGAAGCACTAAAAGAAGCACTAAGTAGAGGCACAATCTTCTACTCGTGTTTGGTGTACACGATGTGTCTCTGTGCGTTTGTGTGTGTGTGTCTGGGGTGAGGTAGAGAATGGGGGAAACAGTGATACAGAGTCCAGATCAGAGATTCTTGACACTGTGTGTGTGGTGCAACCAAACATACATGTCTGGATTGGTTGAAAAGAGTCAGAAACAGAATTATTTGTATATATTTATTTGTCTATACAGCATTTTTTTCCTATATCACCATCTCTCCTCCTCTTGCATAATCAGCCTTTTGTCTTTTTCTGTGTTTTCTTTTAATTTATTTTTATCTAAATTTAAGTTAGTATTAAGGTAGTATACCATAATTTGAGTGCGTTTTCTGTACTCTCCCAGCCTTAGCTTTGCTTGGCAACCGCATCTGTTACCATGACTACTAAGGCATTGCTAAGGAAACATGATGCATTCGTATGACGATCCAGAGTCTGGTTATGTCATTGGGTCTTAACACACACACTAATATGTGTGCACACAAAATTGATGTCTAAATTAAAACTTAAACCAACACAGATGAGAAAAAAGATTTAAGGTGAGTTACAAATGAGTCTTATTTCACGACCTTTTAAAATAATTACTCATCGTTATTCATTTGCTCATAAAGGTGAACACACATGATAATACTGTTACTGTTCAACTCGCACCAAAGAGTCAGACATGAAATATGATTTTTTTTCTCACCTCCCCGTGTGCATGCGTGACCTTGCTGTTGTAACCAGAGCTGGACAAGCCGGGCTGGGACAGATATAGCTCTGAAACTCAACACTGTTGTAGTGTCTGCGGTTCCACACAGACAAGACAATGACACCAGCAGAAAAGACGTGGGACACAGCAGATGATGCTGTCCTTGACAACAACAGAGACAGTGTGTGTGTACATTGTAGAAAAGAGCTAGTCATTGCACTTATGGTAAACACTGTAAAAGTACATCTATTCCAAACAGCAACAGAGTTCTGCATAATTTCCCTCACAAGGTTCCACTGCATATACAGATAGAATTCATAACACATAAGATAGGTGAAAATGTGTGAGAAAAGGTATTAAACTGTTTTTGTTTTTCCTTTATTTAGTGGCCAATAATGACAAGATTGCCAGCCCAAGTTTTAGAGTGATTAGTGCCTAATGTGTCCACGAGGGGGCAGTAATGTCCGTGTATAAGCTTTAAACAACAACGCTGGCAGGAGTTAAAATAACTAAAATAACAAACCATAGAACAGAGGTTGCTAGAGTGCAATACTGTAACCCAAGGACGTTTCAAAGGGTCTGCTAGAGAGGCGCCTGGTTTAGTGGTCAAATTGTCTTTAAGCCTGAGGCTGGGTATAGAAAGAGCATTTGGTTTTTCTTTTACCAAAATTAGTCTGAAAAGTTGGAGAGCTTCTGTTTAATCAGAGAAGGGAACATGAGCACTGCTTTTTGCGAAGGATTAGCCACACACACACACACACACACACAAAACCCCATATACCCCAACTCAAAAATACCAGCAAAACCATTGATCCATCCTTTACCAAGTAATATTATGTGGACTGAAACGGAACCTTAATGCAATGCTGTAAAATCAAGTGGAAGGGAATACCGATAGGTCAGTTTTCACACTGATCAAAGCATGATTCCATGTGTCAAGTAATATTACAGTATTACTGTAGCCACGTGAGAAGTATTTTTCTCCACCATTCCTGGGGTCTACGAACAGCACGACTTTTCCAACAGCCCGAATTATGCAACAACGACATCTTATTCTGCACTCTGTGTGAGAGACACTATGTCTGTGTAAATTCCAAAAGCAACAAAAAAAATTAAGCAAGCTGCAGTTTTTAAGGATCAAATGTTCAAACTTTTTTGAGGTGAAGATTTGAGCTGCCTTAATTCTTTGTGTGCTCTGTAATTAACAACACCTGCTTATTTAAAAAAAATCCCACTTTGTACAAACACACACAAATGAAATCAATTTTGTTATTTGGCTAGTATGGATGTATAGATGCTTTCTCTGTGTCCTGTATGAATCAGAGATTTGACTAAATTTGCTCACCGTCCCTTCACCCCAAAACCTTGTACATGTACCCTTGTTGTTGTTTCTCAGTCTCTCTCGGTCTGTACTTGCAGATCATTTTATAGTATTATTTATTACTGGCAAGCCTTTGCATTTGCAAATAATTAAAAAAAAAGAAGAAAGATAGTTTTTTGAACAGGGTAGCAAGAGGCAGCAAAGCTGCCCAGTGAAAAGTCTGTATGTTTGTTTTTCTTTTCTTTTCTAAATTAAAGAAACAGCGAGAGCAAAAGAAAAAGATAACAATGTCTTTGATTATGAAGTTGTTATAAAACTTGTTGCTTTAAAATGTATAATTTTTGTGTTGTAACAGTATTTGTTTAATTCAGTGAATTGCTTATTAAAACAAATAAATAGAGGCACACTTCCATTTCTCATTTCTCTCATTTTTATAATGCAATAGAAGCGTGAATTCTGAGGCTGCAATATTTAGCATGTATTTGATTATATTCTGCTGTTTCCTCATGTTTATGATACATTGTAGTGGAGGGATTCACTTGGATTTATATAAATGCAATGAAGAACAAAGCTCTCATTCAAATCATTTTATGTTCTGATCATTTGTCGTTTTGAAACGTGAATTTGCAGGTTACTTTATGTACTTGTTTTTACGTATGCTGAAGTCGAATAAATCAAATTGACATTTCCAGGGAAATCCGACCCGACAGTACAAGTTACAAAACCATTATTTTAAGCTTACAGTTGCGAATTGTAGTAAGTTAAAGGGGACGGTTTGGAACTTTGATCTGTTATGTACTTTTTCAATAAATGATTTCTTTATCATTTTAACAAAAAAAAAACGGACTGCAGCTTTAAGATGCACTTAAAATCACCAACACTCAATAACAACGTATGAATGAACACCCCTGTAAACCTGAGACCGCTACGGGAGCTGTACTGGGTCAAATCTCGCGTAGCTGATGTGTGCGGAAGTGCTGCTGTTTCCCGGACGCGAACAGCTGGAGACGCATCTGACCGACATCTCTAAACCGGATCACACTGCGGGATTCAATTGTTTAGAGTTTACAAGCATTCTCCACCAGAGATGGACGGCGACCTGGCGCTACATTTCGCCAACTTCAGCACCCTGTTCGTGTGCATGGTGCTGAAGTTCCCGCAGATATTCGTACTGATGCGGGCCAAAGCGACTACCGGAGTCAGTCTGAACAGCCTGCTGCTGGAGCTCGTCGGGTAAGACTTTACAGGTTTTGATGCACCACAACGCAACATCTCTGACAGATCCACTACCCGCATTATTATTAGTTTAAAGAAACGTGCAAAACTGTGTTTTATAATGGGATCATTAAAGGCGAGATTAAAACTCTGACTAAGCTCCGTCTTTATGATTTTGCATAAAATTAACGTATTGAAAAATTCTCACCGTGCTTTTAATCAAATCAAATGCAAAACAATACCGAATGCAGCAAAAGTGTCTTGTGTTTTTGTATCCATGTTTATGTTTTATGTGTTTAAATGGCATTCAAAACTATGTTCCTCTTCTCCTTCCCGTGTTTTTTGTTCAGGTTTATAGTTTTCATGTCGTACCAGATGTACTACGAATATCCACCGGTCACGTACCTGGAGTATCCGATTCTCGTAGCACAAGGTGAGAGTCGATCAGACGTTTTCAGGGAGTAACAGGAAGTGCCTTTCGCGTTGGAGTTTCTGCATTAAACACCTTGTGTCCACAGATGTTGTTGTACTGCTGTTGATTCTGCACTACAACAGGACCCTGAAGCACAGCCTTGTATACGCAGCAGTGTATCCTTCTAGACCCTGGAGCGCAGCTGGTGGCTAGTTAGTGCTAACTGCGCTAAGATCATGGGTTCGAATCCCAAGAACGCACAACAGATTGTGTTCACATTGAATGTACCAAAGGTTTGTTTGCTGAATGTCTAAATGTACAGAATGATGCTTGTTGGTCATTATACACAAATATTTGGAGAACCATGTAATAATAACTGTTAAAACAGATGAATGCTCAAATTCAACCTTTGGCTTCCTATTTGAATTAATAATTTTTGTTGAAAATTTTCTGGTTATGCTTCTTCTCAGGGCAAATATGGTTCCAACAAGAATACGTAGAAATATATTTAATGTGTACGATATAATTATTTTATCCCTAACCTACATAATAAGGTTTGTTGGTGGATGGCAGCTGCTCACAGTTCAGAAGTGGGTGATTGATCTGGCAATGGTGAGAAATCATGACTACTGTTATAACTGGGCTTAAATTAGTGGCATGCTGATTTTTGTCATTATTTGCTCATTTGTGGAAAAGTGCACAACGGAATTGTCAGTTTTTGCTGTTCTCTGTCAGAGTCTGTGCACATTCATCAGTGCAGGCAGTAAACTGGCACAACTTCAGTGTCTGTGGCGCTCAAAGGACTCCAGGCAGGTCAGCGCTCTCACCTGGGGACTTGCCACATACACATGCCTGGGTAAGTGACACAGTCATATGAAAGCAGATCTGTTTAATACACATTCACGTGCACTCTTCATTGGCCTCATACACCCAGCTGACCATTTTAGATTGTAAGAACTTTTCCATTTAGTAACAAAAATGTCATTTTAAATGTTCTAGGAATGTTTAAAGCAAGACGTGGTATTAATGTTGTATTGCTTGTTTGTAAGAACGTTATTGAAATGTTTTAAAACTTTCCTCTAACAACTTATGTGTTGATATATAACGTTAAAAAAATTCTACTAACGTTACTGCAAGAATTGTTTTGATAACCGAGAGAAAGTTTTGGGAATGTTAGCCAATGTTCTGAAAATGTTCCTGGTAGCTGAGTACAGGCCGTGCACAAATACTGTACAGTTACTACACCACACTTAAACCCTTGTACCTTTACTAACAATGAGCACTTTTCCAGTGAGTCATGTTAATACAGTGTTTGCTCTGTTGTTAGCGAGGATCTTCACTACCACGATCACCACAGGAGACACACAAGGTCAGTCAGAGCTTTCTGATTGGACATTGATTCTTTGTTCTTGATGTTGATTGGTTAACCTTCACGCATGTTTTTTTCCACAGTTCTCATTCGCTTTGTTGTTATGAGCTTGCTGAACATGTGGGTTACAGCTACGGTGATCTATTACAAACCTCGAGCTGTGAAACAGGATTAAGACCCGTTGCTACGGTTACAGATACTTCCTGTTACATGCAATGCGTCTGTTCTCTGCGTAAGGTTAGAGATATTAGGAACAGATACTGCTAATACCTCACACTGAACTGGATACAGTTCAGATGCTATTTGTTTTTCAAACTTACTGTACTGTTATGTAAAACGATGTTAGGATTTACTGACTTTTGGCAAAGCGTACCAGAATTACACACCTTTTTACCATGACTTTCTTGTACTCAGGGTTTCCATGTCTGGTTTTCCATATGTTTCCAGTGTCAGTAAAATAGTCAGTTTGCACAGACATAAAAGTAACATTATGCCTTGGATAAGTAAAATTATTATTCTATTAAATTGTACTGAAGTTCCAATATTCCCACGTATGAAAAGAGAACCCAACTATTGCAATGAGTTTTTAAAAGCAATTTTGCAGTACATTCTGTGGCCTCAAAAACAGTTGATGCAAACAAATGTTTACAGACGTCTCATTATAAACACGAGACGCCTTTCGGACTAAACAGTGTTTTCAAAGTAAACATTCCTGCTGATACTGCCGATCAGATAATGAATTATTTACTGATTCTGCACTTGTTCACACTTCCTAATAATTCCAGTAATATTTCTCTCTTGTATTTACTGTTGAAAAGCTTTTTGTGTACAGTAATTATTGATGAACGATTAGTACCATGTTTTTTCTTTGTGTGTATGTGTGGTTATACCTTTATGGATGTTAAGTTCAATAGATCCAAATCAATAGTTTTTTGACCAGTAGTTTGTCAACTAATGAACATTTATTATTGATATGAAGTTGCTAAACAAACTGTTTTCATTATATCCTGTAGTTCATATGTTTACATATGCAATATTACTCGTAGAGTATTACAATAATACCCTATGTATTTAGCAATATCTGTATGTGACCAGATTAAGGGCTAATTTAATGAATGCAGTGTTTTCTGACATTCTGACGTTGCTATTCTGTTCATGCAATTTAATTCATTTTATATAAAACCCAAATTACACAACTCTTATAACTCAGTGTTTCTGGACAAGTGAGTTTTAAAGCTGCAATCCATAACTTTTGACTCTCTACCGCCACCTCTGTTTGTACCATAACATTGTGGGTTTCTTTATACTTCATTACGAATGAAGCAAACCGACATTTCCCAGCAAATCAGACCTGACAGCTCAAATTATAAATCATTATTATAAACGTATAATAACTTATTTTAATCATTGTGAATCAGGTTAAGTAAGATTGTTGAACATTGATCTGTTTTGTACATGCTCAATAACTGATTTTAATTCATTTTTAATTTAAAAAAGTTAAGGATTGCCGCTTTAAGTACTTGCATATATCAGCTTTTGTATTTTATAAACTCGTGAATCAATAAACTCCTTTTGCGTGGATGGTAATGCTATTTTTTAAATACTTGAACTCTATTAACAACAACATGTATAGCATTACAGTCATTTGTTTATAAAAACGCACACATTTTTTGTGCATTAATATTAATATAATTTGTATTCTGTATATAGACTCATGTAGATTATGTGTGATTCAAGCAGACGACTGTCAGTAACGACTGACCAGAGTGTTTATATTAAAACTTTACTTCCTTTACTACATTCACAGCTATAGACTTCTTTAACTGACTACTTTTGTTTACAAAAATAAGCTAATGTTATACAGGGTCTCCAAACAACACGGCTACATGTGCTTTTCATCTGTCAAACCGTACATCAATATAAAACATGCAAATCTGGAGGCAGCGCTTCAAAATAAAAAAGTGCCCAGACCTGTATAAATAGCAAACCGACTGGTAAGATGGCAGGTCAAATATATGCTGCATATTCATATATATATATATGTATGTATGTATATACATACATACACACCACACACACACACATAAAGCATAAAGGAACAGAAGAATTACGCATCCACAGTTCTTACACAGCATTTGCTAGGGTGAGAATACACACACAATTTGACCACTTCAAATCACAAAAAAATAAAACAAATTTGAGTGAACTTAAGCATGTGGTTTTCAGACATTCCTTTGTCTTATTTCAGTTATGTGCTCGCAAGATTAACCGTTTTTTGGCCAAAGGTCTTGTGTTAAAAGGTGATCACAAGTGAGAGATGCATGCCATTTAATGCTGATCTGAGATCAGAATAGTGGGTATACATTTTCAGACTGACAGATTAACTGATCTGATGTCAGCTGCCCCTGGCCAACTAATCAAATTCATAAGATGTGACTCACAATTTCAGAAACCCAACTCCTGCCCACATGCACAGCTGTAGATCTTATCTCGAGCCCTGTTAATTATACAATCATGTTCCGCTTAGACAGTTTCCTGCTCGAATTACATTCAACTCGTGTTGTGGTGCAGGGCTGCTCAACTCCGGTCCGGAAGGGCCTGTGTCCCACAGGGTTTAGTTCCAACCCTAACCAAACACACTCGAATAAGCTAATCAAGGTCTTCAGTACTTTGAAATCATAGTCAGGTGTGCTTGATTAGGGTTTGAGGTAAACTCTGGAGGACAGTGGCCCCACAGGACCGGAATTGACCAGCCCTGATGTACAGTAGGAATCGAGAAATACATGGGTCCAGACGACCAGTATGGGATGCATTTATAATGAGAGAAAATAAACAGAGTTACAGTAATTTGGGCTTTGACCACAAAGTGGGGTAACCAAAAACGTCAAAAACAATCTACAATAACAAACAACAGTTTCATTGCATGTCTGGCCACATATCTTGTACTGCTGTGTACTTTCATCCAATATAGTCACCCAAAAGGATATCTGACTGGATCGGGCCCAGAACCACATTCTCTTTACGGTTCCTAAAGCAGTCCACTGGCGTCCGGTCCAGCTGATCCAGCAGTTTAGTGTTCAGGTCAACTCTGGCTTGTTTGTGTGGTGCTGACCTCTGTTCTGTGTAGATGACTTGTTGTACTCTTGTAAAAGCAACCACATGCATCCAGAAAATAAAAGCCATATCACAACAGCAAACCTTCATCAACATTTGAGCCTTTTTCACGTTTTTGGATATGCCAAAATGTGCAGAAAGTTACATCAAAGGTCTTTTGTTGGTGCGACAGGAAGAACCCCAAATCACCATGTAGCAGCACCAGAATCCCAAAACAAGGTTAACTAGAGAAGAAGGGAGACATCGAGAAGAGATGGAGAAAGTTAGTTCCATCATATTTGAATAACCACAGAGGAAATACACAAACCACAGCATGCATGCTTAAAAAAAGCAAATCCACCTGCAAATCCACACAGCGTCACACACTTTTATCGCGAAAGACACCAAATAAATTCTGAAAATAAATACTGTTTTGATCCACATTTTCTTTTTTCCTTTTATAGTACCATTAAAATGTCTTCTTGACACACAGTTTGTCAACACACTAAACAAACATGTTGAGACAGACTTATTTGTTCAGAATGCTGTTGGTGGAGCGCTCCCGCCTCATCTGTGGAGTGTCCAGTCTGGGTTTGACTAGGGCAAGAGGGTCAAAGGTCAAACAAGAAACAAGCAGGCCAGATCCCAATTCTCTGAACAAACCCCCTCTCCTTTAGTGGTAAAGAATACATATGGCAGAACTCTGACTGGAGGAAGTATTCAACTGTATATTCAGGTGTTTCCTGAGGTTTCGGAGGGTGGAGAGGGTGTTTATGAGCAGAGGAGTTGAAAAACTACGGTTGGGTTCTGGCAAATTCTCCATTTCCCCTCCAAGCCACACACACTCACACACACACACACACACACACACACACACACACATGCTTACATCTGCGTCAACAGCAAACAAGTAGGCACTCTCTGGCTCTGTTCCAAATCCTAACGAGCAGCCTTACTGTCTATAGCCAACATCATAACCATTAAATAACTCAGTTGAAACAGTTTACATACGTTTCTTTACATACGTTCTTTAAATTAAATATTTACATTCATAATTTCTTGTTGCAGATTATGTTGCCCTAAATGCTGCCTACACAGGCAGCTGACTAGGGTTTGGAACAGAGCCCCTATGTGAGTGTTTACCCTGACTCAATCCTACACACGCTCCTAGAAACTGAACGTATGGTCATAATCTACATCATCTAGGTCATCCAGAGCCCAGTGCCAGTCCTGAAGCTCCAGGTCCTGAAGCTCCAGGTCCAGAGTCCTGCAGGTGGAGGAGAGAGCATTCAATCACCAATCCCCCAACAGAAGTTTTACTGGCAAGATTTAGAAGTAGGTGACTACGGTGAAGACACACCTTTGGCACCTCAGAGGTAATCTCCGTACTATTTGGAGAAAGCTTTCTCACGTTTGATCAAACAGTATATTTTTAATATGCTGTTTTTAAAGGCTGGATATCCATATGCATCTTAAGATTGGCACCAAATGTGCAATACACAGTAAGTGAAGAATTTATAAGATCAGGCTATAATATCAATGTACAAAGCTGTAGAATAACATGTGTAAAAATTACACCAAATCTTATGAAGCATACTTGTAGTATAAAGCCTTTACAAAAAGTGCTTTGTTAGTGCACAAGCTTTTGCCTTGGATTCCCAGTTGAAGCACAATACTCCCACCAGTGTAATACATACGCTGTTCAAGCTTTATGTCTGAGCTCTAGTTAGTTAGCCGACTTTAACAATAACAAAATGTGTTAATAGTCAAGCACTGTAGCGGTAACCTTCAGTCCTCTTGACAGATCATCCTACAGCTGTCCTGTCGGCTACAAAAAGAAATACATTCCCGTCCAATTTCCAGACCGGCCACGTTCTCCTCTCACCCCGAGGAGAACTGGGGGTTGAACTGGTCTGGAAAACATGGTCTGAGATGGTCCTCTGTGTAGATGTGCTCTTTGTGGCATTTGAACTGACACCTCTGACACTCCAAAGCCAGAGAGGGTTTGAACACGTTCCACAGAGGTTTGGTACAGGCCTCACAGTTGGCAGGGAAGTGGTAGAATAATGGGGTAAGCTTATGACCCTTGTGCTAGATGAAGTCAGATTTCTCCACACTCGCTGTAGGTCCCTT